>JAOXNR010052612.1:0-16072 GCA_028571225.1 Parsonsia alboflavescens | reverse complement strand
TTTTTTTCACAAAAAGCTAGAGAAAAAAAAAGTGCCAAATTCAAATGAAATTGTGAGATTTCCTGTTGAATAGTGTTGAAATTGATTGGGTTAAAGTTGAATTGAAGTCCAATTGTGTTTAAGTTGCCTATTATCTATCAAATTTGGAATTAAGTGAATTGGGTTTGTTGAATTCATTGACAACTTGGATCACATTTTCATTGCCCTCTAGGTGTTTGATGAAATGTCTCTTTGAAAATTTCTTTGAATTTTAAATGTTTGTTCTTTTGCATTGAATTGGTTGACCTTAATTCTTTGAAACTGTACTTCTTGACTATTATTTGAAGATCATCAATTGATCAAGTAATTGATTTGTGTGGATCATTTTTGGTATTCTTGCCTATGTGATTTGCAATTGCTCTTGTGACTTGAGTAAGAACTTGAAAGAGGAATTAGAGTGGAAAAAGGCATTAGGGGTCAGACCAACAGAGGGAGAAGAAAAAAAGCCAATTGAAAGAGTGAAACACTAGATAAACATGAAAACAAAATTCCCCTATTTTCTTGAATGTTCTTTGAAGGAATATGAAGACCAATGGTGCAACACCATTTTCACACACATCAAATATGGGAGGTAACAATGCATTTCAATCCACCATCTTGGAACTAATTTAGCAAATGACAAGTGAACTCTCATACAATATGAAGGAAATAAGAAAAGACTTCGATTCAAGAGTTGAAAGCTTCGAAAGAAAGTTAGACGGGCTCCAACATAAAACTCCTAGAAAACAAACAAGTGCAACAAGGAGGAAGGGGAGATGAATTTCAACCTAGTTCTTCTATAGAATATGTGACATATCGAGGAGTTGATAGAAGACAATATCAAGGGAGTTTACCAAGAAGGAGAAATGAGCAAATGGACAATATTGATGAAGGCTATTGTGACCATGAAGTTAAAAGATGCTCAATGGGGACAAGAAGAGATGAAAATTCTTATTATTACTACGATGAACATGGTGAACCACTGAGACATAGAAGGCATATGAGGAATGAAAGACCACCAAAAAGGGAGGATCAAAGACAAGTGTCCAATGGAAGGGGCTCATATGGGAGATCTTACGAGAGCTTGCATCATGTCATCTTATCAACAATGAAAGTGCAAAGTGTAAGGCCAAGAGAAGAGGAGCCTAAACCTCAAATGCAAGAGGTGAAGGTGACTCATGGAGAATGGAGAAAGACACTAGCACCACTTCCTAGAAGTCAGGATCCCAAGTACTTCAAATGCAATGAACATGGACATGGTATTTCACACTGCCCAACATGGGAGAGCTTGGAGCCTAAAAATCTAGACACTTCAATTACCAATGAGGTTAAAGGTGAAAGGGGTCTTCAAGAAATTGTTGGAAATGAGCAAATTCAAGAGACCCCAAGTGACGCAGTACAAGTAGATGAGCAAGATCAAGATTGTTTAATAATCTTACTTCTTTAATTAGATAGAATTTTATTTAGAAACTTGTTTTATTTTTTCATTATTTTCTTCCTGATTTTTTTTTTTATTTCCTAGTCTGATTAGGAAAACAATATTTAGTTTTAGTAGTTTACTTAGATTCCATTTCCTAGTCTGATTAGGAACATAGAACTTCTCCTATTATAAATAAGGATGAATGTCTAAGAGCTGGAGGAGGCAGTTTTGATGAATTAAAGTTGCCTCTTTTCGGCTTTGTGATTTTTGAATACTTCGAAAATTTGTTATCGCTTGATTTTAATTTTCTTTCTTCTAACTACTTGCGTTGAAGTTTGATTAGAAGGAAAATTGGATCAGGTTTTATTTTCGTTTCTTGTTTTGCAAGTTTCTGAACAAGAACGAGTCTTCAGATTCTATTTCCGACTGCATCACCAAGTGAAGTAAAGAAAGAAAAAGAATATGAGAGTGATCTTGAGGAAGAATATGAGATTGAGAGAAAACAAAAGAATGAAGTTGAAAGAAAGGAGATGAGAGAAGAAAAAGAGAGCTCACATGAAAAAGAAAGAGAGAATAAGAGTGCCTTAGAGAAGAATAAAGAGATTTATATTCCTACTTCTAACATTGACCATTCTTTTTCTAGTGTTTCCTTGTCTAGGATGCAAGACTTTGAAGGCATAATCAAGTTGAATGAAGTCAAGGACAACATGGTAATGAGTAAGATTTTAAGGTGGTATACTCTTATATCTACTCTTGGTGATAGAATGTTGAATTTTAAGCATGAAAACATGATTTCTAAGGCTAAGAATGAATGTGGAAATGTTCATGATGTTCATAAACAAGGTGCTATTGTGAAAATTCTTGAGCATGATGATTTCTTATCTAGAGAAAGCATTTCTTATACTTCTTTAAGTTTAGCGACAACTTTTATTGATTTTGAGTTTGTGAAGGAATCATTTGTGAAAGAATATGCTTGTGACTATGTGTTTAATGTTTCAAGACAAGTCATACATGGTGGAGTTTATAAGCATGTTTATTCTTTGTTTGGTGAAAATGTTATATTCATGCCTATGGATTCTATGTGTGAATTGTTGATAATTAATAGTCATGGGTATAACTTGGAGTCACATTCTTATGAATTGAGATACTTGCTTGACTTGTTTCAGCATGACTTTGAGATATAAATGAATGAAATTTCAAAGTTTTTGATGGATGACCGATTATTGTGGATATTTGATATTACCATTCTTGATTCAAACTTCTATCTATGTGGTATTATGTGCTTATTCATTGTTGATCCCAATGCTTGATTACCTTGTTTGAAATATATTTTATTGTGACTATGAGAAGAAAGTCCAAACTTATTGAGAGTAATTGTTTGTTGAAGATTGTTCATGAAGCATGTCATGTTGAAGGATTGATCCTAATTGAAATTGTGAAACTTCAAGAGTATGATATCAACATGAATGCTTGGGTTTTATTTCATTTTATGGTTTTTAGAATCAAAGCTTATGAGATTCATGATGACATTCTTGGAAGATGTTCTTTTTATGTGCTTAATTGTCCCAAGCATAAAAAATTCTTTGAGTTGTTGAATTTTGAGAATCATGAAGTTGAATTTGTGAGATATGATAGTCCTAGAATCCTGGATAGCTTGTTTAGAAAGCATGTGTTATGACTATATATGAAAAAGAAGCCTATGCTCATGGGTAAATACTTGTTGAATTCTTGTGAAAGAGTATGCCAATGTCATGATGAGAATTTGATCTTTGTGTTGATAGGCTTCAAGTTTATAAAAACAATGTGGTTCCCATGGGCTTAATCTCTATTTGGCATGTTAGGTAGAAGTACTTGATGATATGGTCTATATTTTGTGCCATGAAAAGAGATATGATGAGATTTTAGAAGTCCTTGTAAAATCCAGTGTTTTCAAGAGAGCATAATGATGTCCACATTGACAATGTGATGAGTTCTAGCATATTTGAAGATTACTTTCGTAATTCTTTTATTATACATATGTTTGATAAATTTGATGGAGGACATGTGTATGCCATGTTAAGGGATTATTTCTTCAGATTATTGTGCATGAATTCAAGAATTGAAGTTCTTTCATATCATGCTTTATGGAGCCATAGACGAATGGGATTTAATGAATTTTAGAAATTGGGTTCTTGGTTGTTCTAAAGGGCTAGTATTCCTTGTCTATGATGTTTCTTCTAATGAGATTCTTGAAGGTGAGCAGGAATACATTTCTATCAAAGAGAAACCACCACTTTCAAAGAAGGGTATGGTAAGGCATTATCAACTTCTAACTTCGATGGAGGATGACTTGAAGTTACTTGGTAAGTATTCCTTAAATTCTTCAATCAATGTTAGTGGTCATTCTCTTATCTATGTATGACTTAAAGATTCGAGAACGAATCCTTTTGAGGTCTAGGGGAATGATGGATATCAAGGAGCTATCAAGACATTGGAGAATTCATGGAAGCTACCAAAAGAGGAGATGAGAAGATTCAAGTTCAATTCTAAAGAAGATGGAGCTTCAAGGGGAGATTCAAGGAATGGATTGAAGATTTACAAAATGAAGAGGTTAGTTCATCCATATAAAGACTTGTACTTCAAGTATAAGAATGATGCCTTCAAGATGAAAGTAGCAATGTTGGCATTGATGCAAATCAAGGAAGATCAACTTGAAGATGATGCCATGTTCCATGAAGTTAAGCTTGTAGATGAAGACCAAATTGAACAGACATTTGGGAAGATGGAGGGATTAGAAATATGCCTAAAAGACCCAAGTTCAAGTCCCAAAATAGTGCAAATTGAAGGCAAGACAAACCATGGAACAAAGGGCAAAAGAAGAAGAAGCAAAGCAGGAATCCGGCTCTGTAGATGATCCATTTGGCTGCCATTCCAGAGGCCATCCAGTGCACCATCCGACGTCGGATAGGCACTGGGTCATCCAACCATATTGCTATTTTCTTTAACTTTTAATTCTTTCTTCTTGTTATTTTTGATATGTTTTAATTGTAATCATGTCTAATTACCCTACCCACGAATTATTTGGTTAATTTAGGGCTTTGGGACTATATATAGTTACTTATCTTTATAAGACAAGATAACCCACAAACATGCAAACCTTTGAGTGATTTGTTTTTAAAGATCAAACATGATCTTTCATGAATGTTCTTGAGAACTCCTCCTAGGGTTCTTGAGCTACTTCATTTAGCACATTCAACCATTTTGGGGTGAGGTATTGAAGAGTCTACCAAATCAAGAGGTTGGTCGTTGTAGATTTCCTACAATGGTCAATCTAATCTCCCTTGAACCTTTGATGAGTCCTTTTTTTCTTTGATTGATTTCTTTGAATGTATGAAAACTAAAAACCTTCAACCTTCAAGGAAGTCACATCACATATGCTATCAAGGACTTCTTCATTCTTAAAATATGATACTTGTATTTGAAATACAAGTCTTTGTACATTGCGTCATTTCATTGCATCTTTGGATATCCATCATTTGGTCTTTTGTGAAGTCTTAATGAAGAGGAAAAAGAAGCTCCGGGGAAACCTTGTCATGAAGCTTACTGAAAGAAAAATCGATGCCCCATTGATAAAATTCAAAAGCCCCATATTCTATGTTTGGCTGGAATTTAGATGAGGATTTGTAATCTACTATGATCTTTTGTTTCATCTCCTTCTATATTCCTTGGACTCTTAATGAGCTTTCCGGGCCTCCAATTCCTTCACAAAAGCTTGTAAAGCCTATCTCTCAACGATCTAAATCCTTAACGCTTAGATCTCTTCATCTTTCATGGTCATAACCTTGTCCGAACTAGTCAACTTGCTGCTAAGGCGCTTGGATTCATCTTCCACCTTATGCACTTTAAGCTTTGAGCGTTCTGGAGCAAAATAGGAGGTGGCCAGTTGGTTGGATAGATATTTGTTCTTTTTGGCTGCAACGACAATCTACTCTTCGATTTTCTATATTCGGCATAGAGAGAATCTTTGGCCACTAAATTGCTGGATAATTCTACCATACTGACTTTAAGCTTTATAAGTTCTGCCTGATCCTTTTAGCTCACCTCATCAAGCTTTATCTGCATGAGGAAAACAAGTAAATAAGATAATGATGACTCAAAAAGCTTGGATAAATAATAGAAAAAAAAAACAAGTTCAGAGTTTTATCTTTGAAAGATAGGCCCCAATATGGTTGAGGGCCAAGTTGAGAGAAACCTCACCTGGGGCTAAATAACTTGAAGCAAAGGGCCCAACAGGCTTATTAACGGCAGACTTTGGAATGAGTAGGCTACCTAAAATCATAATTATGTCCAAATCATCGAACAAGAAGTTGGGAGGAGCAAGAAAACTCAAAATTAGGGGTGAATAAGAAGTTGTCCTACTCGCATCTGTTTCTTGACAACCACTAATTGTTGTAGATGCTCGCGGAGATGTGCCAATGACAACTCCCAGGCCCTTAGGAATAGGAGGCAAGATAGGTCTCTTCCTGGAAGGACTGGGAGGTTTCTTATCCTTCATCTTGGGCTTCCTCTAAACCTCAAGTGCTCACATTATAGACTCGTCCAACTCCTTGGCGGCCAACTGCACTTTAGTAGATAGTGGTTTAATCTCTGCCAAAGTGAGGGGTTCTTCGACAACCTTTAGAAGAGTTATGATATTTTTTGCTGTGTCCAACTGATCCTAAGATGCCTTCCAATTATCTTGCATCACTTCTAACAACCTCTCTACGACCACCATCCCTGGAAAAAAAAAAAAAAAAAACTTATGATACAAAACAAGAGATTTTAGAAAAACAAAAAAGGGTTAGAAGAAGAGGATATATACCAGTTGGTGCAAGTTACCTCCTTTTTTTAGACCACACTAGACCCTAGAGTTCCACAGACATATGGGTCCCAAAAATCCTTCCTAATGAATTACCCATTCCCAAGTACGCATTTGGGAAACAAGTAGTTAGATCTTGGTGACGACTCCTTCTGTCAAGCCAATCTTACATATATCGAAATCCTTTTGAGTGAACATCTTGGTATCAAAGTAATAGATTTACTTGCCATCACCAGCCACATTGTCAAAAATGACCCAGTTGACTTGTTCCACAAATCTGGCCTCCATAGGCTTTAGAATTCCAATATTTCGATTGATGGCTGGCCAACTTGATTAGACCCAAAATCTCATGGCGTTGAAGGGCCAATCTTCTTTCTTCTCCAACAAGAAGAAACTCTCAAGCCAGTTGCACACCTTGGCATAGAAGGGTTGAACAACTTGGTAGTGTAGCCATGGGATTTGATGAGTAATCCTTCCCCAAAAGTTATTGAGAAGTACCATCATAGCAAGTCCAAGGTTAGCTCAACCCCATCATTCAGCAAATGACTATGAAAAATGTTAGAGCCCATATGGAATTAGGGTGAATTTGACCCAAGGTTTCCTTATAAGCATTTAAGAATTCCATGATAAAGGATCAACGGGAAACCAAAGACCGTTCTTCACTTCATCAGCAAATACCAATGCATAATCATCACGAGATTGGAAGGCTACATAGCGTAAGGGATAACCGTATAAGTATCGGTGTCAATGTTGAATTGTTGGACTAACTTGTCCATGTCATAATTAGATAGACAGTTTTTGCCTTTGTACACCTTTTCACTAGGACCTGCTTCAGCCATCCTGCGATCAACAAAGCAAGAGGTTATTGTGAATAATTATATGCACGAGGTACAAGTTGTCTTTAGCCAATGAAAACTCTTGCAATCAACAAAGGAAGAGGTCACATTGAATATTTATATGCTCGGTCAACAATGAAAATTCCCCAATTACTACACCACATTAAGTGCAACTCTGACGTTGAACACAAAGAGGCGGTCATTCACATGCGGATACATACCCCACTTGTTTCAAATGGTCCCTGCTAGCGGATTGATCCGAGGGAGTTATGTGAAGAGACCAAAACAAGCAAGAGATCATGTCGCGTCATGCAAAAGAACGCAAGACACACCAGGGGACTAATGAACAAGAATAAAAATCAAGGGGACAAGTAAAGTTGGCCCAATAGGTTAATGCTGCAACTAAATTCTTCTTATAAGCAACACATGGTGAAAGGTTATAAAAGAGGGTCATATAAAGGCGGCTTAAGCAAGTTCATGCTCAAGGGCCCAAATGATGAAATCTTATGGACGCCCAACAGGTAAGATGAAATGAGGCCAGATACATAAAAGCAAGATGACATATTTAGGTCCCATGAAAGTTTAAGGATCAAATGATATGAAGTCTCACTTTTTAAAAGCTTGTAGCTCCTAAAATTATCCCCGTTGAGGGGCTCGCAAAGAGCTGGCTAAGGCTTTAGTGCGTGCTCGAGATGTAGGCTGCTCCAAGATGACTCTCTACCAAGCTATGTGAAGTGAATAACTACGATACACTCAGGGAAGTGAGTAAACGATTAGAGGACGAGGACATAACACATGTCTTATGCCCATCAGAAGGTACTCATTAAATGTGAGTATGTACAAGGGACAACAAGATGGTTGACAAGATCAAAACGGCCACTGTATATACCTAAGATATTCTAGAAATCTTGCCAGTCATCACATCCCGTACTATACCTATTGAGACCATTTGAGACCACCTATAAAGGTCTATAAATAAAGGATATGCCATCCGATCTCTCTTATAAATATAATTCTCCAGAACAAAAGGTACGTATGTTCTATAGACAAAAAGCAATCTGCTATCTTCTTCTTGAGGTTTTCTCTTTCCAAATCTTTCTTTTTGAAGTCTTCTATTTGAAGCCTTCTAACTTGAATTTCGAAGCATATTTGGAAGAGATTCTTCACATTGTCCATGCACAGGTTGAATCCAGGAAGTAAAGCAACTCAAATCCAACCCAAATCATCTCTAAAATTTCCTACTTCATTAGAGTGATTAATACATAGGAATCACTACCTTTACGACAGGCACGAAAGCAATGTAAGACTTATTTTAAATCTTTTAGAATAAACTGGTAAGACTTAAGACTTTTGCCAAACCACGTCAACTTTAACTGTTTTTATTCTTTAAAATAAATAAATGTTATTATGATATGTAAACCGGCAATGGATGATGGCCAGCTTGGAAAAAAAAAATTAGATCTCTACGTGACAGCTTTATATGTATCAAGTATGAATGTATAAACAAAATTATAGCAATACTTTATAGAAAGCAATGCAAATTTGCAATTCTTGCACGATACAATTTGCGAGTATGATCGATGCTGGAAAGTTGTCCTTTTCTTTTAGAAAAGGTCTTATCAGCAAAGCCCAACTTTTTGATATTGTTTTCCAATTTATTTTTTTCTTTGGTCATTGCTGAGGATCATTTCTAACGTTCGACTCAAGTGTATATAGGAAAATTTTAGTGATGGAGTTCGGAAACGAATCAGAAAGAAATTAGATCACTGGAGTGGGCTATTGCTCTAGAGATAACTCCGATGCCTAAGTCAGTATTCAATGAGAGTAAATTTGATGAAAAATTATTTGTATGATTCAATCATGTATATCAAATAATAAGTTACCTTTTAGGTGAACTTTCCTTATTGGAGTGAATCTCAATTATGTGAAAGTACGCATTTGGGAAAATTGTGAGATCATATCCAGCAAATTGCTCCTGGAATCGTAGAGTTTCCTTAAAGGAAGATATCTTGTTATGGACGTCTCTGATGTATGAGCTATGAGCTCACTACTAAATTGTAAACCATCTTCGCAACCTTCTAGTGAACCTCGAAAGTCGTGATGAGCTTTCCAAAGGTCTCGAGGAGTGATCTAAGTCTCATCTTGTATATCAAGTGTTATAGAGATCCAATCGTGGCACGGAAGCCTTACAAGAAAGGTTGGAGCTCACTAGTTTGTAGCTCGCAGTCGAATGAGACCTCAGAAGATCAATAACCTAGGAGGTCAATGGTTTAAGGGAGCGCTAACCACTTCCTCTTGAATGTTGATTCAGATCCTCTGAATTCGGGCCGATATTTGAATTTATTCAGATCAGGTTATCGACCATACTTATTTATTGCTTCCTCTATATTCGAGTTGGTATTTGAGTTGATACGGATCAAATCCTCTTATTTAATGCCTTGTTGTCATATGATTTAAATGATCTTGGTTGTTCTAAATGGCTATTATTCCTTTTCTATGATGTTTCTTTTAATGAGTTTCATGAAGGTGAGAAGGAATACATATCTAAAAAAGAGAAACCACCATTTTCAAAGAAGGGTATTGCACGGCACTATCAACTTCCAACTTCCATGAAGGATGACTTGAAGTTACTTGGTAAGTGCTTTTTAAATTCTTCAATCAACGTTAGTGGTCATTCTCTTATCCATGTACGACTTAAAGATTGATGAATCCTTTTTAGGTCTGCGGGAATGACGGATATCCAGGAGCTATCAAGACATTGGAGAATTCATGGAAGCTACCAAATGAGGGGATGAGAAGATTCAAGTTCAATTCTAAAGAAGAAGGAGCTTCAAGGGGAGATTCAATGAATAGATTGAAGATTTACAAGATGAAGAAGTTAGTTTATGCATATGAAGACTTGTACTTGAAGTATAAGAATGATGCCTTGAAGATGAAAGTGGTAATGTTGGCATTCATGCAAATCAAGGAAGATCAATTGGAAGATGATGCCATGTTCCATGAAGTTAAGCTTGTAGATGAAGACCAAATTAAAGGGACATTTGGGAAGATGGAGGGATTAGAAATGTGCCTAAAACACCCAAGTTCAAGTCCCAAAAGAGTACAATTTGACGGCAAGACAAGGCATGGAACAAAGGGCGAAAGAAGAAAAAGCAAAGCTAGAAAACAGTCCCATCCAACACCAGATCAGTCCCATCCGATGCCGGCTCAACAGATGATCCATTTGGCTGCCATTCCAGGGCCCAACCGATGCACCATTCGGCACCAGACAGGAACCGGGTCATCCAACCATATTGCTATTTTCTTTGACTTTTAATTCTTTCTTCTAGTTATTTTTTATATGTTTTAATTGTAATCATGTCTAATTACCCTACCCATGAATTATTAGGTTAATTTAGGGCTTTGGGACTATATATAATTCCTTATCTTTGTAAGACAAGATAACCCACAAACATGTAAACCTTTGAGTGACTTGTTTTTAAAGATCAAACATGATCTTTTATGAGTGTTCTTGAGAACTCCTCTTAGGGTTCTTGAGCCACTTCATTTAGGGCATTCAATCAGTATGGGGTGATATATTGAAGTATCTACCAAATCAAGAGGTTGGTCGTTGTAGATTTCCTACAAAGGTTAATCTAATCTCCCTTGAACCTTTGATGAGTCCCTCTTTTCTTCGATTGATTTCTTTGAATGTATGAACCATAAAAACCTTCAACCTTCAAGGAAATCACATCACATATGATATCAAGGCTTTCTTCATTCTTAAAATATGACACTTATATTTGAAATACAAGTCTTTGTACATAGCCTCATTTCATAGCATCTTTAGATATCCATCATTGGGTCTGGGGCAAAGCCTTAATGAAGAGGAAAATAAGATCTTGCGAAACCTTGTCACAAAGCTTACTGAAAGAAAAATCGATGCCCTAATGATAAAATTCGGAAGCCAAAGATTCTACGTCCGGCTGGAATTCAGAGAAGGATTTGTAATCTACTCTGATCTTTTGCTTCATCTCCTTCTAATATGCCTCAGACTCTTAATGAGCTTGCAAAGCCCCCAATTCCTTCACATGAGCTTGTAAAGTCCATCTCTCAACGATCTAAACCCTTAACGCTTTGATCTCTTCATCTTTCATGGGCATAACCTTGTGCGAACTAGTCAGCTTGCTGCTAAGGCGCTTGGATTCATCTTCCACGTTATGCACTTTAAGCTTTGAGCGTTCCAGAGCGGAATAGGAGGTTTCCAGTTGGTTGGGTAGATATCTGTTCTTTTTTGCTGCAACAACGATCTTCTCTTCCAATTTGCTATATTCGGCCTCGAGAGAATCTTTGGCCGCCAAAATGCCAGATAATTCTTTCATAGTGACCTTCAGCTTTATAAGTTCTACCTGATCCTTTTAGCTCACCTCGTCAATGTAGACTAAAAATAAGCTTATCTGCTCAAGGAAAACAAGTGAATAAGATAGTGAAGACTCAAAAAAGCTTGGATAACTAACGGAAAAGACAAACAAGTACAGAGTTTTATCTTTGAAAGATAAGCCCCAATATGGTTGAGGGCCAACTTGAGAGAAACCTCACCTAGGGCCAAATGGTGAGAACTAGAGGGGCCAACAAGCTTATCAGTGGTAGACTTCGAAATGAGTAGGCTGCCTAAAACGATGATTGTGTCCAAATCATAGAACAAGAAGCTGGGTGGAGCAGGAAAACTCAGAATTATAGGTGAGTTAGAAGCTGTCCTACTCGCATCTGTTTCTTGGCCACCACTAATGGTTGCAGATGCTCGTGGAGATGTGCCAATGACTACTCCCAGGCCCTTAGGAATAAGAGGCAAGATAGGTCTCTTCTTGGAAGGACGGGGAGGTTTCTCTTCCTTCATCTTAGGCTTCCTCTAAAGCTCGAGAGCTCACATTATCGACTCATCCGACTCCTTGGCGGCCAGCTGCGCTTTAGTAGATAGTGCTTTAGGATCTACCAAAGTGACAGGTGCTTTTGTGGTGAACACTTTGACAACCTGGAGAAGAGTTGTGATATTTTTAACTACATCCAACTGATCCTGAGATGCCTTCTGGTTATCTTGCATTAATTCTGACAACCTCTCAACAGGCATCATCTTTGAGAAAAAAAAAAAAAAACCTTATGATACAAAACAAGAGATTTTAGAGAAACGAAAAAGGGTTAGAAGAAGAGGATATAGGCTAAGCGGTGCAAGTTAAATCTGATATTTAGACCACACTAGATCCTGGAGTTATACAAACATATTGGTCCCAAAAATCCTTCCTGATGAATTACCCATTCCCAAGTACGCATTGGGGGAACAGGTAGTTAGATCTTGGTGACGACTTCTTCTGTCAAGCTAGTCCTACAGATATCGAAACCTTTTGAGTGAACTTCTTGGTATCAAAGTAATATATCTACAAGCCATCACCAGCCACATTGTCATAAACGGCCCAGTTGACTTGTTCCACAAATCCGGATTCTATAGGCTTTAGAATTCCAATATTTCGATTTATGGCGGGCCAACTGGATTGGACCCTTAATCTCATAGGGTTGAATTGCCAGTCTTCTTTCTTCTCCAACAAGAAGAAACTCTCTTGCCAATTGCACACCTTGGCATAGAAGGGTCGAACAACTTGGTAGTGTTGCCACTGGATAATACTTCCCCACGAGTTCTTGAGAAGTACCATAACAGCAAGTCCAAGGTTAGCTCAACCCCATCATTTGGCAAATGAATATGAAACATATTAAAGCCTACATGGAATTGGGGTGAATTTGACCCGAGGTTGCCTTATAAGCATAAAAGAATTCCACACCAAAGGCAGCTCTTCACTTAGTCAACAAATACCAATGCATAATCATCACGAGATTGGAAGGCTGCATAGCGCAAGGGATAACCCTATAAGTCTCGATGTCAATGTTGAATTGTTGGACCAATTTGTCCAGGTCATCATTAGATAGACAGTTTTTGCCTTTGTACACCTTTTCACTAGGACCTGTTTCAGCCATCTTGCGATCAACAAAAGAAGAGGTTGCTGTGAATAATTATACGTCTGAGGTATACAGAGTCTTCAGCCAATGAAAACTCTTGTGATCAACAAAATTAAGAGGTCACCTTGAATATTTATATGCAAGGTCAATAATGAAAACTCCCCAATTACTACACCCCATTAAGTGTCCCTCTGACATTGAACACAAAGAGGCGGTCATTCACATGCGGATACATATCAGACTTGTTTCAAATGGTCCCTGATAGCAGGTTCATCCGAGGGAGTTATGTGAAGAGACCAAAACAAGCAAGGGATCATGTCGCGTCATGCATAAGAATGCAAGACACACCAGGGGACTAATGAAGAAGAATAAAAATCACGGGGACAAGTAAAGTTGGCCCAATAGGTTAAGGCTGCAACAAAATTCTTCATATAAGCGACACATGGTGAATGGGTCTAAAAGATTGTCATATAAAGGTGGCTCAAGCAAGTTCATGCTTAGGAACCCATATTATGAAGTCTCATGGATGCCCAATAGGTAAGATGAAATGAGGCCGGATACATAAAAGCAAGATGACATGTTTCGGTCCCATGAAAGTTTAGGGATCAAATGAGATAAAATCTCACTTTTAGAAGCTCAAAGCTCCTAAAATTATTCCCGTTGAGGGGCGAGCTGGCTAAGGCTTTAGTGCATGCCCGAGATGTAGGCTACCCCAAGATGACTCTCTACCAAGCTATGCGAAGTGAATAACTGCGATACACTTAGGGAGTGAGTGTACGATTAGAGGACGAGGACATAACACATGTCTTATGCTCATCAGAAGGTACTCATTAAATGTGTGTATGTTCAAGGGACAACAAGATGGTCGACAAGATCAAAACGGTCACCATATATACCTGAGATATTCAGGGAATCTTGCTAGTCATCACATTCCATACAATACCTATTTAGACCATTTGGGACCACTTATAAAGGTCCTCGAAATAAATTATATGTCATCCGATCTCTAATATAAATAGAATTGCAAAAGGTACGTATGTTCGATAGACAAAAAGCAATCTGTTATCTTCTTCCTACGGTTGTCTCTTTGCAAATCCTTATCTTTGAATCCTTCTAACTTGAACTTCGAAGCATATTCGGAAGAGATTCTTCACATTGTCCATGCACAGGTAGAGTCCAGGAAGTAAAGCAACTCAAATCGAGCCCAAATCATCTCCAAAATTTCCTTCTTCATCAGAGTCATTAAAACATGGGACTCAAATGATGCTACCTTTATGACAGGCACGAAAGCAATGTAAGACTTATTTAAAATCTTTTAGAATAAACTCGTAAGACTTAAAAGTTTTTCCAAACCACGTAACCTTTAACTGTTTTTATTTTTTAAAATAAATATAAGTTATTATGATATGTCAACCGGCAATGGATGATGACCAGTTTGGAAAAAAAAAAAAAAAAAAGAAAGAGATCTCTACGTGGACAGCTATAGATGTATCAAGTATGAATGTATAAACAAAATTATAGCAATACTTTATAGAGTTTCACGATACAATTTTCAAGTATGGTCGATGCTGGAAAGATGTCTTTTCCTTTTAGAAAAGGTCTTATAAGCAAAGGCCAACGTTTTGATATTGTATTCCAGTTTTATTTTATTTAATTTTTTTCTTTGGTCTTTGCTGAGGATCATTTCAAACGTTCGACTCAAGTGTAGATAGAAAAATTTTAGTGATGGAGCTCGAAAATGAATCGAAAAGAAATTAGATCATTGGAGTGGATTATCGTCCTGAAAATAACTCCGGTGCCTAAATCGATATTCAATAAAAGTAAATTTGATGACAAATTATTTGCGTAATCGGTGTGTGATTCAATAATGTATGTTAAATAATAAGTTACCTTTTAGGTGAAGTTGTGAATCTCAATTATGTGAAAGTACGCATTTGGGATAATTGTGAGATCATATCCTACCAATTACTCTTGGAATTGTGGAGTTTCCATAAAGAAAGATATCTTGTCATGCACGCCTCTAGTATATGAGGTATGAGCTCACTACTAAATTGTAAACCATCTACGCGACCTTCTAGTGAACCTCGAAGGTCACAATGAGCTTTCTGGAGGTCTCGAGGATTGATTTAAGTCCCATCCTATATATCAAGTGTTATAGAGATCTGATCATGACACGGAAGGCTTACAAGAAAGGTTGGAGCTCACTGATTTGTAGCTCACAGTCCAGTGAGACCTCAGAAGATTAATAACCTAGGAGTTCGATGGTTTAGGAGATCGCTAACCACTTCCTCTTGGATGTTGATTCGGATCCTCTGAATTCGGGCTGATATTTGAATTTATTCGGATCAGGTTATCAACCATACTTATTTATTGCTTCCTCTGTGTTCGAGTTGGTCTTGAATTGTCAATAACAAATGTAACACAATTTTTATAGGGACAAAAACATAAATATGTTAATTTTAAACTATAAATCATTAAATTTTACATGGTGAATGTATAAATATGTATTTTAGAATATCCGAAGTTCAAGTCCTTATAAATCGGAAAATAGTACCTTTGTTAAAAGGGGGAGAAGGGGGAGGAGAGAGTAAATGGAATCATTTAAACAAATTAGCAAGAATCATGGGGCACAGATGGAATCACTAATTGGAAGAAACTTTTGAAAATTTTATTGGAGTTGATAGCATCTTATCATCCTATATATCATTACATCAAAAATTTAATACGCTCTCCTTTGAATGTTTTATTTTGCCTTGAAAAAATTTTAAAATAAACTTAATTATTTAGTTCAATTTAAACGTAATCATATCAAATTATTAATAAAATTTTAACTAATTTATTTAGGAAATGAGATATTCATTTTCTAAACAAATCTATTCTACTATATAAAAGTGGAACCATCCAAAAAAAAAAAAAATTTCCATATGAACAAATCTATTATACTATTCATTTTTTTAATTTACCTTTTTTTCTTTT
>JAOXNR010052611.1:0-16073 GCA_028571225.1 Parsonsia alboflavescens | reverse complement strand
ATGTGTGACCCAATAGGTCCTCGTAAAATTGGCATTTGACATTAACGATATTTAATGTCATGTACAATAAGCGGTGTTTAGCAACAGACTAGTGCAATCCAATTAATGAGAATGTCGGTGACAACACAAAACCTTCGGTGATAAAAATAACATGTCTTCATCTCTTTGTCTAGTAAGTCATAATTGAACACGAGTCGTGGAACGTGTCATACTCGTAAAGTTCAATATCTCAATTCTCAACCCTGAGTAGATTAATTAAACTGAATAAGATAAACATCTCATATCTACTTATTTGAGCATGGCCATGCGGTTCATAATCTCACTTAACCAAGAATGCTAGACATCACTCTCTTGTTATATAAGAGGGACAAATCTTATCTTGATCATTCAACATTCCACAACACAAATTAGGACATACTCAATACATGCGTTTATTGTCCACTTAGTTAAGAGTGATATTTGACAATATCAAAGTATGAAATCTTTCATGCAGGAATCTTTGATGATGTCAAGTCAAAAGATGAGACGTAATTATCACAACGAAATCACTCATGACACTCATGTAACAATCCATGAAGTGATTTCATGGCTGGTCAATCCAGTACATGATAATCTACGTGTACCTATGTGATGATTTGATATCTCATATTCATGACGACTGTCATCAATTAGCACATACTAGTCTCAGCGTGTAATTGATATCCTAATCTAAATAACACTTTACTACTGACATTTTAAGAATAGAAATAAACTATTCTAAGGACATTACATAATTTATTTAATGAAACGTAGATATAAAAGTAAATTATATAATGATATAAATAGCAACATGATATAAAATTATGCCAACTAAGTAAAATCATCATATGTTCTTAGGGCATATCCAACTATCTCCCATTTGCACTAAGACCAATCACTCATGAATCTAATGCCCATAGATCTAGTGTGATGATCATGTCTCTACTGCGTCACAGGTTTTGTCAGAGGATCAGCGACATTGTCATCTGTTGGTACTTTGCATATCTTAACATTTCCTCTCTCGATAATTTCTTGAATGCGGTGGTATCACCGAAGTATATGTTTGGATCACTGGTGAGATCTTGGTTCCTTAGCCTATGCAATAGCTCCGTTGTTGTCACAATAAAGCTCCACAGGATCAACGATACTAGGAAGCACCCCAAGCTCAGTGATGAACTTCTTGATCCAAACTGTCTCTTTTACTAGTTTAGAAGCGGCAATGTACTCAGCTTCTGTCGAAGAATCAACCACTATTGCCTGCTTCGAACTTTTCCAGCATACAATCCCACCACTAAGGCAAAACACAAAACCTGATTTCGATCGAAAATCATCTTTATCGGTTTGAAAACTAGCATCAGTGTAACCTGTTACAATGAGCTCTTCATCACCTCCAAAGATTAAGAATGTATCCTTAGTATTTAGTAAATATCTATGAATATTCTTAATAGTAGTCCAATTGCATTCCCTTGGATCACCTTGGTATCTGCTTGTCATGCTCAAAGCATATGAAACATCGGGACAAGTATATAACATAGCATACACGATAGATCCAATTGCAGATGCATATGGAATCTTACTCATGCATTATCTTTCTTCCTTTGTTGTAGGACACTGATCTTTTGAAAGATTTATGCCATGTGTCATAGGTAAGAATCCTTTCTTAGACTCTTGCATGCTAAACCTCTTTAGCATCTTGTCTATGTATGTACTCTGACTTAAGCTAACCAATTTTCTGGATCTATCTCTATAGATCCTTATATCCAGTATATAATTTTCTTCACCCAAGTCTTTCATGGAAAAACAACTCTCTAGCCAAGTCTTGACAGACTGTAAGGTAGGGATATCATTTCCAATAATAAGTACGTCATCCACATATAATACCAGGAATACCACAAGACTCCCACTGAACTTCTTGTAGGCACAGTGTTCATCTTTATTTTTAATGAAGCCAAATTCCTTGATTGCATCATCAAAATGAAGATTCTAACTATGAGATGCTTGCTTTAAGCCATAAATGGATCGTTGTGGCTTGCACACCTTTCTAGCATTATCTGGATCGACAAAACCATTAGGTTGTGTCATATACACATTATTGAAATGCATTCCGTTCAGAAAAGCAGTCTTGAAGTCCATTTGTCAGATTTCATAATCATGATATGCTGCTATAGCAAGTAAGATCCTAATGGATTTGATCATAGCCACAGGTGAAAATGCTTCGTCATAGTCAATACCATGAACTTGTTTGGAACCTTTGGCGACTAATTGCCTTTTGAAAGTATGAACTTTAACAGCCATGCCAGTTTTCTTCTTGATAACCCATTTGCACCCAAAGGGTTTTACCCCTTCAAGTGGATCAACGAAAGTCCAAACTTGGTTTGTATACATGAATTCCATTTCAGATCTCATGGCTTGAAGCCATATCTCAGAGTTTGGGCCCATTAGAGCTTCTTGGTAGGTAGTTGGCTCATCTTGATCTATGCGCAACACATCACCATTCTGAGATATCAAAAACCCATATCTCTATGGCTGAGGATGTGTCCTAAGTGACATACGCGGAGCTTGTGTCTCTTGAGCAAGTCCTTGATCAACCATAGGTTGTGGTGTCTGCTTAGTTTCCATCTCTATATCAGTTATATCTCTTTGTAGTTCTTGAACTTCTTGAAGTTATAGTTTTCTCCCACTTGCTCTCTTAGAGACAAACTTTCTTTCTAATAAGATGCCTGTACGAGCTAGAAACACCTTTTGTTCAGTGGGGTTATAAAAGTAATATCCTTTATTTAATTTAGGATAACCTACAAAGAGACACTTGTCAGATTTAGGCTCAAGTTTATTAGAAACTTGATGTTTCACGCAAACTTCACAACCCCAAATCTTTATAAAAGACATTTTGGGACATTTCCCAGTCCATAACTTGTATGGTGTCTTTTGAATTGATTTAGATGGAACACGATTCAGTGTAAATGCAACTGTTTCTAAAGCATGTCCCCAAAAATAAATTGGAAGGTCTGCATGACTCATCATTGATGGAACCATATCTAATAAAGTTCAATTTCTCCTTTCAGATACACCATTCCATTGTGGCATGGCTGGAGGAATGAGTTGTTGAACTATTTCATACTCTTTTAGATAGTCATGAAATTTTTTTCTTAAGTATTCACCACCTCAATCTGAACGAAGTATTTTAATACTTTTGCCTAGTTGGTTTTGTACTTCGTGCTTGAATTCTTTGAACTTTTCAAAGGATTCTGATTCATGTTTCACAAGATATAAGTAGCCATATCTACTGAAATCATCAATAAATGTAACGAAGCATCTAAACCCACCTCTAGCTTGAGTGCTTAATGGAACACACACATCGGAATGTATAAGGCCGAATAATTCAGTTGCCTTGTCATTGTGTCCCATGGATGGGGCTTTTGTCATCTTGCCCTGTAAACAAGATTCACAATTTTCATATGATTCAAATCAAATGTGTCCAAATATCCATCTTTATGGAGTTTGGAAGACAATTCTCATTTATATGGATTAAGCGACAATGCCAGAGATATGTTGGATTAATATCATTTGATTTAATCCTTTTAATATTTATGTAGTGAAGAGGTGTGTCAAGATTTAGAATATAAAGGCCATGAAACAATTGTACACTTCCATAGAAAATTTCATTTAAATAAATGGAGCTATAGTTGTCCTTTATTATAAATGAAAAACCAATCTTGTGCAAACAAGAATTAGAAATAATGTTTTTAGTAACTGAAGACACAAAATAGCAATTATCTAATTCTAAAACAAGCCCAGTGGGCAAAGTTAAAACATAAGTTCCGACAGCTAATGTAGCAACCCTTGCTCCATTTTCAACTCGTAGGTCGACTTCTCCTCTTGCCAACGATCTACTCCTTTTGAGATCTTGCACATTCACATAAATGTGAGATCCACATCTAGTATCTAATTCCCATAATGTAGAAGTAGATAAATTGACCTCTAGAATAAAAATACCTGGAGTAGAAGGCCCATGAGCCTTCTTCTTCTTTACTTCTTCCAAGTAAATCTTGCAATTTCTTTTCCGTTGTCCTGGCTCATGGCAATGGAAACAGTTTCCTTCCGTAGCCACCCCATCTTTTGGCTTTAATGCAGTAGAATTGGGCTCGGACTTTCCAATAGGCTTCTTGTCATTTTTCTTGCTTTTACCCATTCCCTTGCACCCTTGAATTTCTTAACCATTAGGACATCCTTGGGTTTGGTGGACTTACTAATATTTGACTCAGGAGTTCTTAACATGCTAAGTAACAGAGGTAGAGTTTTGTCAATCTCATTCATGTTGTAGTTCACGATTACTTGCTTATAACTCTTAGGCAACGATTGCAGTATAACATCAGTGGCCAACTCTTGACCTGAGGAAAACCCAATCTCTCTAGATTCTCAATATAACCAATCATTTTGAGGACAAGAGAACCAACTGGAGAACCCTCTGCAATTCTGTATTGAAATAAAGCCTTTGATACATCAAACCTCTCTTGCCTAACTTACTCTAGATAAAGCTGTTTCAGGTGCTCTATCATATCATAAGCATCCCTTTCCTCATGTTACTTCTAAAGCTCAGAGTTCATGGAGGCAAGCATGAGGCAACCAATGTCAATAGCCTCGTCTTGATGCTTCTTGTGAACATCTTTTTCAGCCGTTGTGGCCGTGGAGGGAGGTTCTCCAGGAATAGGACCCTCTAGGACATACGTCTTCTTTTCTTGTTTGAGGACTATCCTCACATTCTGATGGATATCCAAAGATGCTACGTAATGAGGCCATATATAAGTATCATATTTTAAGAAGAGGCTTTGGAGATATTCATTCAAAACAAGGAAGAAATGATTTGATTTTGAAGCCATGCTCGAGAGGAATAAACTTGAAGATGAATCAGGGGCTTTGAAGTTATGGAATGCATACTCAATCCGAGGCTTTGAGGATGATACAACGATGCATTCTGGGGAAGATTATGGCTTTGGGATCAAGGGAGGACATCCACAAATGGCTTGGGAAGAAAGGAAGGAGGAAGAACCAAGAGAAACAACCGTGATCATGGATGGGAGAGAACAATCGGTGCTGAAATAGGCGAAGCAACAGGCACTAGTCAAATTGAAGCAGCTTGAGCGATTTCAAGAGAAGAACCGGTGTGGCCAGCAGTGGGACAACCAGCATCGGTGAAGAACAGAAGACGGGCAAAAAAGAACTGGCTCCTCAACCGGTATAATGACAGGCGCCGGTCGAGGGCCAATCCAGCCAAAATTCCTTAGTTTCACCCGATTCTCTCTTGTATTTTGCAGCTTATTTCACTTAAACATTTGGTTAAGATTAGTTTAGGGTTTTAGGACTATGAATACCCTCTTTGTTTCAGCCATTAGGGATAGATTTTTAGACACGAAAAACAGCTTTCCTTTAAGGAACTTTCATTACACAAAATCAAACTTGATCTTTTGTATAGTCTTCTTAGAACATCCTCTTTAGGGTTCTTAGTCACTAGACCTTGGGCTCTCAATCACTGTGGGTGAGGTATTGAGTTGTCTTTACAAATCAAGAGGTTGGTCGTTGTGGATTATTCTACAAAGGTCTTCCTAATCTCCCAAAAACAAATCTTTGATGAGTCCTTTTCTTTACATTGATTTGGTTTGCTTGTTTATGTGAAAATATAAGCTTCAACCTGCAAGGAAATGACATCACATTGCTATACCAATCCAGGAAGTTCGTCCCATTTTGTTCGTCCTTCGCAAGGAGCAATCGCAATGACAGTGTATTATTATTTGTGTTAGGTCTACAATAAAATATGCAAAATATAAGTATCATGAAATGATCATTTAATTTTAAAAAACTTAAATGACACTCCCACCATTTTCTTCAAATTAATAACCCTCATTATTAATTCAAAAAGTTACACATTTAACTTTCTAGTGGACCAAGATCCATATTTCACCTTATCCAAAGGTAGCTTTAGCTATCCCTCGAGACTCAGTTATTTAGGTAAGCAACACCTTGCTAATTGCATCTCTATGCAACTCTTAGTTTAAACATGAACAACTATTGTTCTTAATGCCTCTAGAATACCCCAATCTAATTGAGGGAAAATAGTTAAGTCTACCCAATTTAAGACCATTTGGATATAACTTTCATCCTATCGCATTTCACTAAGATAAATATGGCACCTTTGCTTTGGCAAATTTACACACATTGATCCAAGTTTTAACAAGTGTCATTAATCTGTAGGCATTAATCCTGACTTAATCTAATTTGAGGGATTTGACTAAGTTGTAAAAGATCTCACCAATTTAATATAAGTGACCACTTGAATCTTATTACTGATTAACATGATCATACCATAATGACAGTAATAACATGCAAAGTAATAGGAAGATAAATGTGACATAGGTATAGCCCGTCCTACTCAATTCCCCGAAGCCAATGAGAGAATCGAAAAAGGTCAATCTAAGGGTAAAGAACAACTACTCCTAGTTGTAATGAAATTACCATATACTATATTACAATAATATGGTAAAGAAACCTCACGTTACATACGAGGGGATTTAGATGAGAAGAGAACATACATTAGAATGATAGATAGGCACGACACGCAGGTCGTATTTAATAAAACCGAGGGCTATAACTATGCACCATGCTTAAATCACAAATTTCATAATAAACATATCAAGTATGATAAAATGCATCAATGATTATCAAAGGAAATGAAATTACATAGAGAATCGATTAAAGCCCCAGATGACAATGGGGTTCTTAGGGGCAGCAGCCCCTAAGCGGCGGTCTTGCTATTTGTTTTTGCCAGGTGCTATTCCAGAATGTTATTTCCACATCTGTAGCGCCATTAGTTTTATGATTCTGTAAATTGCAATGACTTGCAGGAACGACAATACTGACTGGAATATTAATCATAATCTCATTAGAAATAATTCTGGTAGTAAGTCAGGTCATTAAAATTTTGCTTATATAGAAACAGAGTCATACTCCATAGACCATCTTTATCAACATGTAGAAGGCCGAATTCAGTAAAATTTATATATTATCATATAGAAACTAAAACTTAATGAATTTTTTGTTATCAACAAACAGAAAATAAAAAATTTACAGAATATCTATATCAGCGTACAGATAATCAAATTTGATAGGAATAAAAAACATACTGAAAATCAAATTTAAAAGAATACTGGAAATTGAATTTAACAGAAATCGAACATGCTAAAAATAGAATTTAATAGAATACTAAATCGAATTTAACAGAAATCGAAAATATGTTGAAAATCGAATTTGACAGAAATCGAAAACAGATAGAATTTTGATTTTATATAGGCATGTCATGAAGTCATAATTTCACAGAGAACTTGTTTAGAGACATCGAATTTGGCTCTGATACCAATTGAAGGGAAGGCCACAAACAAACCTTCTCCAGGCATCGATTGGAGGGAGTCTAGGGAGGGTACTGACATTACCTTTTGGTTCGATTCTCAAACAGAAGACGAATGTCGGAATTTATTGTCTGCAGTCATAAGAAAAAATATCTAACCTTTGCCTCTACTTCCTCAGGCGAAAGTTCGCTTCCAATGTACGTCTCATGAACAAAAAAACGGGAATAAACATGATTGAACTGCTAGATGCAATTGTGAATATGGTTTTCTCGTTTTTTTTTTTGTTTTTGATTTCTCTGAACTCTCAGTTTTTCTACGCGGACACTCTGATGAAAAATTATGAGTCGTTCAAAAAACTAGAATAACTCTTAAAGACTTCGTAAAGAAATCTTCAAGATAATTCTATCACAACTACCGATAGGATTCGAAATCCAAACTGAGGTGGTTAATAGAAATCCCGTGAAAACAAAATTGTCCAGATTCAATGAACTAGGATAATTACCATTTAACACATAATTAACATTTAATTATGTTTTAGATTTATTTCTATTCGTGAATTAGCCTAAACAACTTTAGCTAATTACAATTAAGTCCCAAACGAGATACTACCCATTAAGCGATATTATCTGAATGTGTGACCCAATAGGTCCTCATAAAATTGGCATTTGACATTAACGATATTAGATGTCATGTACAGTAAGTGGTGTCTAGGATTGCAATCCAATTAACGAGAGTGTCGGTGACAACACAAAACCTTTGGTGATAAAAATAACATGTCTTCATCTCTTTGTCCAGTAAGTCATAATGGAACACGAGTCATGGAACGTGTTATACTCGTAAAGTTCAATATCTCAATTCTTAACCCCCGAGTAGATTAATTAAACCGAATAAGATAAATATCTCATATCTACTTATTCGAGAATGGCCATGCATTTCATAATCTCACTCAACCAAGAATGCTAGACATCACAAATCCTATCTTGATCATTCAACATTCTATGGCACAAATTAGGACATACTCAATACATGCCTTTATTGTCCACTCAGTTAAGAGTGACTTTTGACAATATCAAAGTATGCGATCTTTCATGCAAGAATCTCTGATGACCTTAAGTCAAAAGATGAGACATAATTATCGCAACGAAATCACTCATGACACTCATATAACAATCCATGAAGTGATTTCATGGCAGGTCAATACAGAACACGATACTCTACTTGTATCTATGTGATGATTTGATATCTCATATCCATGACGGCTGTCATCATTCAGCACATACTAGTCTTAGCATGTAATTGATATCCCAATCTCAATAACACTTGATTAGGGACATTTTAAGAATAGAAATAAACTATTCTAAGGACATTACATAATTTATTTAATGAAACTTAGATATAAAAGTAAATTATATAATGATATAAATAGCATCATGATACAAAGTTATGCTAACTAAGTAAAATCATCATATGTTCTTAGAGCATATCCAAGAAGAGTTTTGTGGTTCTTTGATGTTACAGCTCTTGATAACAATTTATATCTTTGTGGTCTAGTGTGCATACTCATTGTTGATTCTAAGTACTAGTTTATCTTCCTTGAGTTGCACTTCATTATGTTTCATTTGAGAAGAAAATTCTTGCTTATTGAGAGTAATTGCTTGCTGGGGATTGATGATGAAACATTTCATGTTGAGTTTACATTAGTTGAAGTTGTGAAGCTTCATGATATTTATAGCAGCATGAATGTAAGGATTTTGTTTCTTCTTGAGAATCTTTGGTTCAAAGCTTTAGGTGTTCATGTTTATATCCTTAGAATAGATACGTTATGTGTTCTTGATTGTTCCAAGCATGACGAATTCTTTGAGTTGTTGAATCTTGCTTATTGTGAAGTTGTTTTTACAAGTTATGATAGTCCTTGATTCTTGGATATCTTGTTTAGAAAGCATGTCGTAGGACTACATATGAAAAAGACACCTATGATTGTGGGAAGATGCTTTTAAGAGCTTGTGAAGAGGTATTTTATGATGAGAAATTGTTCTTTGATGAGGTTGAGGAATTTCATGTTAACGAAATCAATGTCTTTCATATGTGCTTAATCTCTATTTGGCATGTTTGGTGTAAATACATTATGATATGGTTTACATTTTATGTCTTGAATTGAGAGATATGTTGAGATTTTGGAAACATTTCATATATTTTAGAGCGCATAATGTTGTCCATCTTGACCAAAGTTTGAATTCTAGCACATGTGAGGGCTATTTTTCTTATTCATTTCACACACATGTTTGATATTTTTGATGTAGGACATGTGTATACTATGGTAAGGAAATGTCCCCTGAGCTTATTGTACATGAATTCAAGATATGAAGTTCTTTTATATCATGCTTCAATCATTTGGAATTATGGTTTGTGCTTTAATATATAGTATTTTATATTCTTGAAGCTTATAATGGATAGCTTACAAAAGGTGAAAAATGAGTAGTAGAATGCACACAACGATTATATGCAAATTCAATATATGGTATGCATGCTTCCCATGATTTCAAATTCCTCTTAATCACAACTCTAAGTAAAGTTCCTGATGTTCTATTGATGACTTTAGTTTGACCATCTGTTTGTGGATTAAAAGTAATAGAAAATAGAAATTTAGTACCCAACTTTCCCCATCAAACTAGCCAAAAATGATTCAAAAACTAGCATCATGGTCACTAACAACATGCTTAGGAATTCCATACAAACACACAAATTCTTTGAAAAATAAATCATCAATCTTATTACAAGGAATGAAATGTGCCAACCACAAATATGGAATCTTGATCTCTTTTAGATCTAGGCAATCTTATGATGGATATCAAGGAGCTATCAAAAAATTGGAGAACTCATGGAAGCTACCATATGAGGAGATGAGAAGATTCAAGTTTAATTCTAAAGAAGATGGAGCTTCAAGGGGAGATTCAATGAATGGATTAAAGAGTTACAGGATGAAGAAGTTGATTCATGCATATAAAGACTTATACTTCAAGTATAAGAATGATACTCTGAAGATGGAGGAAGCATTGATAAATTTTGTGCAAAGGAACAATATTTGAAGAACTACCATTGATGGTTGAAGAGCAACCATGGAAGGAATTAAACTTCTGGATGATAGAAGATATCAATGAGGAGTATAGAATCAAACCCTTTGAAGCCTTGGAAATCAAGTTGTAGAGCCTTGGAAGGCTTGGGAAGAAGTTGGCACAGAACAAAATGAGTGTTGCACGGAGATGGCACGAGCAAGCAACGGATAGCGAGACAGAGCACCATCCGGTGCTCACTACATGACCAGCCGAAGCCAGATGATAGCACTGGATGCTCCTTTCCCCTGTTTTGTCCTTAATGCTATCTTGACCCCTATTTGGACGATTCCACTTTATTTTATTGACTTTTCTTTGTCTTTTAAGCTATTTTAGACTATTAGCCAAGTCTTTAATCATTCTTGGGACTTCATAGTGTTGACACTATAAATAGTTCTCTATTTGTATTTTGGAAGACAACTTATTCTACAAACACTTTTGAATCACTTGAGAGAATCCTTTTGGATTGAACTCCTCTTTTCTTGTGTGTTCATCTAATAGCTCTTCTATGGTTCTTGGTGAGACTCTTGAATTCTTCAATACTTTGCTAGGGTAATTGAATTGGGTTGATGAAATCCAAACCAATAGATCATATTGGAAGACAATCATGGTCATTGGTAATCTAGCTTGAACCTTTTAATGAAGTCTTGGGTTAATCTCAAATTTGTGTATCTTTGATTGATTTTGAATGAAGAATCCATGTCAATTTTGGGATCAAATCATCTTTTTGGTATCAAAGCTTAGGTTTTTCATCAAGAGGTTTGCCTATCTTTAATTGCTTTCTTGTTTTAGCGTTAAGATCATGTTGTTTCTTTGAAATCCTATGATCTTATGTGATTTTTGTGTTTTTGCTTTTACATTAATCTTATCTCATCTCTTTAGATCCATTTTGACTTGTGGAATATCCATTTTGACTTGTGGAATTGTGTCCAAGACTAAAAATCAAGCTCAATTCAATTTGTTTGGTGATTCTACTTCTTCTACCATCTCTACAAAAACAAAAGGTTCAAAAAAAAAAAAAAATGAAAAAGAGAGATCAAAGATATCTAAATTAGAAAAATTCAAAAAAATTCGATCACAAAAAGTGATCAAATTTGAAATTGAGGTTGAGGTACCATTTGTGAAGTTGAATTTTATTGATATGTCGATCAAATTGATGAGTAGAGCTTGAATTGTGATATGTTGATCAAATTGATGGGTAGAGCTTGAATTGTGATATGTTGTATTGAATTGTCTATTTTCCTATTGAAAACTTGTTATTGGGACACTTGATCACATTGAAATTGCTAAATTTTGATCACAACTCTCTGACCCCTAGGTGTTTGATAAATTGCCATTCCTATATTTTCCATGAATTCTAAGGGTTCGATCTATTATCTTGTGTTCAATGACCATCTTATTTGTAACTCTTATCTCTTTGAATCTTATATGTTGGAAGATATGAACTAAAAGCTTTGAGTTTATGATTTGGTTACCTTCTTGAGTAATTGTCTACTCTTGAAGTTGCATTAAGAATGATTTGCACATAATTATGCTAAAATTTTATGTTCTTTTTATGTCATTATCTTACGTAACTTAGCTTAATTATATCATTTTAGATGTATTTTACGTCCCTATGCTTGATTTTTGTTTGTTGGAACATTTTTTTGAAAAAGAGTCAAGAAATTACCAAGTTAAAGGGATGCATGTCAGGAGCCATCCGGCGCTGGACAGCACACCGGATCATCCCCGGAAACTGCTTAGATCTTGGAAAAAAAGGGCATCTAGTGTCGGATAGAGCTAGCCGGCACCGGACACCGTTGACTGTTGGTTGACCGCTGCAAAGATTTTTAGTTTTATTAGGATTAGATTATTTTTTAGAAATTACTTCGTTTTGTAATAATTTTCTAATTTATTATTAGAATCCTTTTAGGTAAGTACTTATTGAGGAGTCTTTTTCTCCTATAAATAGGCCCTTTGCCATAGTCTTAGATACACAACAACTCAAGATTGATCTTTCGAGGAATTCCGAAGACAAAGGGTAGATTTTCTATTTCTTTTTTCTTATGTATTTTATAGTTTTATTAATCATGTCTTGTGAACAGCCGTCTATTGTTCCCAAGAACATGAAGTAGGTTATTTTGTTATGGGTTTATGAGATTTGATTTTGTTTTCTATTAAAGATTTGATCTTTATTATTAAGTATTTGTGCAATTCTTGTTTTCATCTTATTAATTATGTTTATTAATTTAGACTAATCACCTAGATTAATTTACACTGTTAGGGTTTAAATATTATCGTTAAGATTGATAAATCTACAGGTAGCAACTATTGCTTGAATTAGGTTTGGCCAACAAGTTTATTCGACGATAGAGAATTGTATGAATTAAAGTTACTTTGTTTAGGTGATTTGACGTTGGTGATGCCTTCATGCTTATGCAATTTAGTTAATTAAATTTATAGTTCGCTACGACGAAAGTCTAATTGATTAGATTAGGGATTTTATTTCTTGCTACGAGAAGTAGATCTATTTAAAGGATAGGAATTTGAACGGTAAGACAAATTCTAAAATCAACAACTTAATTGTGTTATTTTATCAATGATTAACCCCTTAGCAATTAACCTACGGATTGTTTATTGTTAACAACTTTCTCATCTATATTCTCCTTTTTAATTTAGTTTCTTTGTTTGATTTTATTTTATAAATTCTTTCAAAAATTCCCCCTTTTGATACTTATTAATTGGTTTTCTTTAAACTGAGATTCAATTCCTTGTGGGTTCGAACCTACTTGCCCTAACTGCATTAGTTTTGGTAGATAGGTTCAATCAGTTCGTGTTACTGTTTCTGGGGAATTGTTATTGAAGTTTAAATCTTTCAAATGAATCTTTTATTTTTTATTTTTTATTTTTAAATTAGAATTCCTCTTTTTGTTTTGATGATTCTTTTGTTACTAGTGTGGATAATTTTAAGTCGATGGATAATAATTTTTCTTATTTTGTTAGGCATGGTGAGTACATGGAATCATATGTTGGGCCATTGAAGCCATATCATAATTTTCCTCAATAATCTAACTCATCTAGTTCTAAGTTTGATTCTTGTTCTTCAATTCCATATCCTCAATCTTTTGATAACCTAGTTTTCAGACTGCCCAATTCTCATTATCCTTCAAATCTTTCCTCTTCTCAAAATCACTACCAAGAGCATTCCCTTGAAGATAGGATCAAAGAATTAGTAACCAATACCCTCATCTTTCAAGATGAAACTATATCAAGTTTACGAAATTTAGAAGACTAGATAAGATATCTTTTTTCTGAAGTTAGAACTCTATTTTCTCAAAAATCTCCCTATCAATTTCTAGGTCCCGAAGAGGAAAATTTCAATGATAACTTTCAAGCACCAGATTTAGATTATAACCAAATTTTACTTGATGACAACATCCCTAGCAAAATCGAACCTCCATTAGAATTACCATATCCTTCTCTTGAAATCCATCTACCTTCTACTCAAAATCTCATCAAACCAAATAAAGGGGAAATTTCTAAGCAAGAGAATATAGAAGGAAGCCCTGATGATTTTATATTTATACATGATATTGATGGGTTTTATGATATTAAATTTACAAATCTTCTTTTAGTTTCTGATAATGATTCCCCATATGAGAATTTATTTGTTGAATGTCCATCAATAGAGGAATCATGGATCCATAAGGAGCATATGCTTAAGGAATTATCATTTATGCTTCCACCATTCTATGAACGAGAAGGAATTGGATAACAAATGGATAACGTCGAGCCAAACGACATTAACCGAAGGCGCTTTTGGGAGGCAACTCAAGAATAAGATTTCTTAGTTTGATTCTTGTTTTCTTTTCATTTTTTTAGTTATTTATTCATTTTTATTTGCTTAGGATATAACCCCATTTCAAATTTTTAGAAATAATCAAAATGGAAGAAAACGGAAGCTAGCATAAGACATTCGGTGCCGAACATAGTGCATGACAGAGGACCGGATAATCTTGGGAATTTTTTTATCAAACAGATACAAGACCTGTCCGGTGCTAGACACACCCTAACCGACGCCGATCAAACCTGATTTAAACTCAATTTCCCTTATTTTCTTTCATCGTTTCCTTCCCAAATTTGAATTCCTCTCTCCCTCTAATCACAAACTCGAAACCTTATCTCCTTCTCCTCTCAATCTTCCCACGAATCTGCCATAGATATCACCCAAATTACTTCCCTTCTTCCATTAACTTCATCCCCCATCATCAATCTTCATTATATCTTTTTCTCTCTTCACCATTCTCACTCCCATTTTGCCACCAAACCTCATAACTGAGTTGCACATCGGGAATACTTTTGCTAAGGAAGCTTGGTAAATTTGTTCTTTAACCCTCCTTTTTATTTAGTTTTATTGTTTTTTGTTAGTTTGTCATTGCATTTCATTTTATTGTGATCTTTGGAGGAGAATGGGCATTTGCTTATTGGAGAATGTTGTGTTGAAGTTGTGATTGGATACTTGTTATTGCATTCTCCTTGTTTTCTTGTGTTATAGGGAGCTCAAATTTATTGTCAAATTCATTTATTTCTTGAAAAATTTGAGTGCACACCATGTGTTTGTAAAAATGCCTGGGAGAGTAAAGAGGTTTAGATCATCTGGAAGAGAAGCATCTGCACAACCACTACCTCTCTTTTTTGTTTTTTTTTTCTTATATATCTTTATTGCCATTAAAGACAATGCCAACTCTAAGTGTGGGGGTGTTGTCTTTAGTTTATTTATGTTTTGTTGCATGTTTTAATGTTTAGGAGAGTTTGTTTTTATGTTTTTGTGGCCAATGAGATAATTATTAATTTTTGAATTTGGACATGAGATAATTGAGACCTTTTGCGTTTGATATTATTTGAACTTCTTTTTCCGACTACAATCCCAAACATCTTTTTGAACTAAATTTCACACAACTCTACTAGTTGAAGTTTTAAAACTTGCTTTTGAACCTTGCAAAACCTTTTAAAAAGATTTTTTCATAAATAATCTTCATGATTCTTTTATGCAAAAAGAGAAGGATTGATTGAAAGAGTTGTGTTGATTTTGAATTTCACTTTTAGCTTCATTTTTTGTCACCGTATAACTTGTCTTTACACATACTTATGGCGAAATCCGTAGAAACGTGATTAATTCGGGGATAACATAAGGCCTTCTTTGACTCGTTTGTGTCTTTCTTTAAACTTACCCTTTTACATTATATCCCTTGGTCCTTATTTGACCCTAAATGAGAATAGTTTTCTACCTATTCTATTTCTTTGATTTTTAAACCTCGTTATTTACTTTTCTACCCTATGTAAGTAAAGTAAATGTTTTTAAGAGAATAGCGGACACGCTCTTTTGAAGTCTGTTTTTTTTTGCAAGAATTGAATGTTTGGTGAAGGATGAATAATTGAAGAAGAATGAAGGATGCAAGGAAAGCTATGGATAGAAGAAATGGAAAAGGGAAAGTGTTATGGTTTGTAAAAAAAAAAGTATGAAAAAAGAAAAAAGGTGCTCTATTATGAAGAAGAAAAAAAAAAAAAG
>JAOXNR010052610.1:0-16075 GCA_028571225.1 Parsonsia alboflavescens | reverse complement strand
CTTGATCTTCCAACCTTGTATTTGAAATACAAGCTCTTGTACATAAACTCCTTTATTCCATAAGCATCTTCATATGATATCTTCCATGAATTATCCCATGCCATGTATGCTCCTTGATCTCCATCACAAATCCACATAGATGAGAAATGGTTTTTCATGACCAGAACATATGAGACATATTATCTTTTACCTGAAGGGAATAATCCACATAGAACTCATAATAGTAAAAGATTTATAACAAAGGTCATGTTTATGGCTGCTGTTGCTCGTAAACCATTTTATGAGCATAGTGGAGACCTGTTTTCCGGAAAAATCATTATATTTCCATTTGTATATACGGAACCAGCAAAAAAGGAATAGCAAAAATCTTATAGTAAGAACTTTGGAGACTAAACCAATCTCATCTATAACAAAGGAAGTTACTAGAAATTGTTCAATGGCCAAAACGTACCTCAAAGACAATATACATTCGACAAGATAATGCTAAACCTCATATTGATAGAAATGACAAAGCTTTCATTGAGGCTTCAAAAAGAGAGGGTTTCAATTTTCATTTAGTTTTCCAACCAGCTAATAGTCCAGACCTAAATGTGCTTGACCTTGGTTACTCTAGAGCTATTCAGTCTTTGCAATATGGGCACCACGAACGGTTGATGAATTAGTGGCTATTGTTCAGAAGTCCTTTGATCAATTGGCACCTGGTTGTTTGGATCATGTCTTCTTGACATTTCAGTTAAGTATGGTTGAGGTCTTGGGGGAATTTAGTGGAATTCAATACAAAATTCCACATGTTAGCAAGGACAAATTGGTAGGTCAACTTCCAACCTGTATTTCATTTGAGCCCAAAGTTTTAAATAATGCTATAACATATCTCAACATAAATAGATTGTAAAGAGAGAAAGAGAATAGTAAAATATGTTCGATTTCAAGTAATTTCTTGTAGTGCAATTTCTTAGGAAAAGCAGCAAAGAAGAATTTCTCTTTTTCTGGTGTAAAGACAGTATGTAACTACCTATTTGGAAATGAATTACTAGCTGCTTATGTGGGTTCTCATACCTATTGGCATATTGGTATTAATAATATATGTCTCTGACAGGCATAAATATAGCTTTCACTTGATGGATTTGTGTTTCAGTGCTGATCTGGTTCATGTTTTCCCTTTAGCAGTTTCAAGTATTTCAAAAAATCTTCTCTTATAGTTGCATAATCTGAGTAATCAAACAATCCACCAAAAAAAAAGGAATTACAATGTGAGTAAGGAAAGTTCTTTAGTCAAGTGTAAGGAAACAGCAAATTAGTGACCTCAAGGTTTTTTCCAGACATACAACCAAATTTTCTTCAATCTGTTGTTTGAATTAAAAATAAAACTAATTAGCTTCCAGGCAAAAAAGAGGGAAGAAAAAAAGGACATTATGTGATGAAATTTCATGTAGACATTGTAGTCGATTATCTCATGCTAAAGCTCTGAGTTCCATATCCCTATTTCTCTAAGTTTCTGGTTTCAGTAATTGTGTCCGGTTTCATCATGGATAGAATTAACCTAGATTGCATATAGTCATGGAACTTTGTCTTTGCACTCGCAGTCTTTATTCTTATATCTGCTAAGTCAACAACCCTCATGAAAGCTGCAAATATCCTAGTCCTTTATGGTTATTTATCACATTGCTTCCACTGAATTTCCCTACTGCCCGAAGACTTATCTTTTCATTTTTCCCCTTCCACAGGGGACCCATATATTCTAACCTATGATAGATAATGTAATAAATTTAAATAGCCAAATTTCAAGAATTCATTTTTTCATTGATTAAATATCTCAGATTATCTTCTGTAAATGGAAACCTGGAAGTAAAGTGAAGATATGTTGAGATTATCTGGCCTTCTCTTTTTGGGTTTCAGTTGGTAAACTTTTATCGAAGAATGACAATCTTTAAGTATTTCACCATTTGTTGGTTGCTCATAGTTATAAGCAATTTCATCTAAATGATTCATCTAGATTTGGTAATGAGACATCATAAGTCTTCAGGAAACCAAACACCGGGCTGCTTCCTTCAAGAATAGCTAGTACAAAAGCAGTTGTTGCCTATTTGCAGACATGAATTGAATTCAGCAACATAATTTTATCTTGAAATTTCTTAGAGAACATTTCCATCTCTCTTTATAATTTTTCTTTTCCTACCTGTCCTGTTGGCAGCATTAATAAGGCAGTCCTGTCCTCACCAGCTCCATTATGAACTTTAACAAGAAAATCATTTTTATTATATTGATTGGTAATTCAACTCATGATAAGTGGTGTGTACGAAAATATGTTTAATTATGTCGATAAATTGAAAAATTAATTTTGGATGTGGAATGATTTTTTATCCATAAGTATTTAATGTTGTTTTTTAATATTCCTATTGATCTCTCTTTTAAAATTTCTATAGGTTATTGTTCAAAAGGAATAAGTGAGATTTAAATTTTTTTTAAATAAAAAGAGAAATAAAGAAAGAAAGAAGTGTTAAAAAGTTAATGCACATAGAAAGTTTCGTTAGTTGCGGAATAGGAACAACGCTGAAAAGAGGTTGAGAAAACAGTTTGAGGAAAAAAGAGAGAGAGAGAGACACTATCACAGTAAACACAAGTAGGGTTAATAATGTGAAGTTAAGTTAAAATTTTAACTAATTAAAGAAATGGGACATTCGATTCCTGATGGAAGGAGTACTATTTTTCCAGTCTTGCCTCTTAAGGTTTTTCTTATTTCAATTTCCTAAATTGTTTGATTGAGAATTTTTTATATATTTCAATTAAGTGATCAATGCATAGTTGTTTGTCCATAATACTTTTTGCAAAATTCTAAAACGACCTATATTATAATATTTGATTTTTTTTGTTCATAATATAATTTACTTTGTATTTTTCAAAAAGCATTTTTAGACGCTTTCTATTTTCTAAGGAGCTTCTCTGAAAGATTCAATCTAATGCTTTTAATCTTTGGATGTCTTCACAAGGTGGAATTCTACTAATGTTATGCTTGAAAGTGCTCTTAATTGAGAAAGCGTTTGCAGGGTTTGAAACTCAAGATAGTGAATATATCATGAAACATTTAGGTAATGGAAAGAGAAGGAGTATTCCCGATAAATGGGCTTCGAAGAATGCAAAGCATTTTGTGAAGTTTTTAAAGTTATTTTATTATGTGACCAATGCTATTTTTGAAGCTTCATATGTAATTTCTGTGACATACTTTCATGATCTTTGTTCTATTATGAGGAAATTGAATGATTGGTGTGAAAGTAGTGATGCAATTTTGTGAAAAATGGCAGAAAAAAATGAAAGGAAAGCATGTTAATTAAGTATTGGGGGATTTGAAAAAAAGCTAATATGTGGATGTTTGTAGTTATTTTTTATCCTGGTTATAATTGAAGTTTGTGGAGTGGATTTTCAAAAAATCTGTTCAGAGTATGTGGAGGAATATGTCTTACAAGGTTAAAACAACATTTGAGCGATTGTTGGATTACTATAGGATCTTTTTTTGTTCTAATATAGATACTTTTGTTTTGTCCTCTCGAAACATGGTTGATGATACTCCTACTCTTCAAGGATATTTGCAATGAATTTTGATAGAGATATGAATGAAGAAGATACGTTGGAGAAGAAATCTGAATTGGATCTATACTTGCTTGAATCTAGAGAAAAAATGTCATCTCATTTTTATATTCTTAATCGGTGGAAGTAAACTCAACCAAATATCCAATTATAGCAAAAATAGCTGGAGATGTATTGATCATTCCAATCACCACTAATGCTTCTGAAAGGCATTTAGCACAGGTGGGCATCTAATTGATACATGCGAGGTTCATTGACTCCTAAGATGGTTAAAGCTCTAATTATATGCAGTGAGAATAGGTTCCCTTCAAAGAAAATAAACATGGAGACCGAAGAACTCGTGGAAGAAATTGCAAAGGCTGGAATGGGTGAATACTTTTTAATTTTCTACTCATCTTTCATCATTTTGTTGTCCTTTATTCTTTTAGTTACTTTTAACTTTTTTCCTTATTTTTTTAGAAAATGGACAAAGTGCACAAGGTTAATATTTTAGTGCAGAGAGTTGGTATTGAGGTTCAGTGATTTTTTAATTACTAATTATATCTTATCTTATTTCATATATTTAAAATCTTAATAGTAAGAATTTATACTTCAAATTAATCATTGCCTGTTTGATTGAGATTAGACTCTTCTTGAATTGGTGAGTATTGGTACAATATGAGGACCAGTCAAAACCGACAGAACTGATTGCTAAACGTCCCTTAAAACGGCCCATACATGAACTAGAGGGAGTATTATTATTATTAATCATAAGTATCAATTTGACCACTAAACTTGTACCTTTTTTTCAATTTAACTATTGAATTTCTAATTGAATCAATTTAACTATTTTACTTTGATGGAATGGTCAATTTGACCATTAAACTTCTAACAAGTCAATTTAACTATTTTACTTTGAGGAAATGGTCAATTCGACCATTGAACTTCTAATTTAAGATTATTTTTTTTTAATTTCTTATTTATTAATATTACTAAAAGGTAAAATTATGTTCACAATATTCCTATGACTATATTCTATTTGTGTCTCATTTTAACTTTTGTTATAATCTCTTTTAAAAAAAAAAAGTTTGATTTAATTTTTTTTTTTACTTAAAATTGTTATTTTTAATAAAATTTTAAATAATTTAAAAGTAAAACATTTTTTTCAACCTTGACAAAATAAGAACATTAAATTAGTAAAATTAAAAAATTAAAAAATTTTGCCTTAAAAAATAAAACATTTTTTTCAGCCTTAAAAAAATAAGAACATTAAGTTGAATCATAATTTCAACTTTTAGTAAAATAAAAAATTCAAAAAAAAAAAAGTTTAAATTAGAAGTTTAGTGGTCAAATTGACCATTCTCCCAAAGTAAAATGGTTAAATTGACTCAATTAGATGTTCAGCGGTTAAATTGAAAAAAAGGTACAAGTTCGATGGCTAAATTGATACTTAAACCATTTTTATTGTTATTATTATTATTATAATTATTACAATATAATTCACTTTGTACTTTTAAAAAAACTTTTTTAGATACTTTCTTTTCTGGCAAAATGGTCAATTAGTCCCATAACTTTTTTATTTTAATCATGTGGAGCATTTTTTTTTCCTCCTTTAAAATTGTATAACTTTTCTTTTGTTTTGGTCATACAAATCCATGCCTTTTTTTTTTATCTTTTAAGATTCCATAACTTTTTACCATTGACCAATTAGGTTGTATAACTTTTCTGTTTTGTCAATTTTTTTTATATATCTTTTAAGGTTCCATGAGTTTTTAAATTTGTTTTATTTCTATTTTGAGTTGTCCAAAATGAATGTCTCATTTCCTAAATTAGCCAAAAATTTCTTAAGAAATTAATATTGTTAAGTGTAAAATGAACTAAGTTAACTAGTTTTCTAAAAATTTGTGCAAATCAAAATAAGACATTCAATTTTGGATAGAAGGAGTAATAATTATCACACGTCGATGGAAAAAAAAAAAGTTACCGAATACTAATTAATATATAATATAGTGATTACGACACATGAAAACATGATTTCTTACATAAGTATTGAAGGATACACTTACATAATCAATCTTCTACTATTTTCTTATAATGGGTGAAAAGGATTCCAATTAAAAATGTTGTCAATGGATATTCTCATCTGGAAAGTTCCATCCTGCAGCATTACAGCCAGTCCCAAACGAAAGATCGATCGAGAGAGGAGGAGGGGCAGCCTTTCTTGATGGTATATACTTGTGAATGAATCATTCAGCCAAATTGTTTTTTGTTTTTGGTTTTTTAATATTTTGTTTTAGCTTATACATGTTATCTGTGGATGCTAAGAGGGTCTAATCCAAGAAGGTATTGATGAAATTCAAATTCGAGATTTATGATCTCCGTGCTCATCACTTCACAAATTGGATGTCTAGAGGGACATTCAATCAAAATTGATTTTTTCTTTTTTTAACCTGGTAGAATTTGATTGGTTTCCTGCTGGCAAGAAGACTCAGTTCTATATTGTCTTTCCTCCATTATCCTCTTTAGACTAGTTGTGTGTTTTTGGTTAAGTAGAGAGAGAGACAATCAGTTACCTCCTGAAATTAGGCTTTGTATTACATAACAGTAGACAGTTAGGATGATTGTGGGATTCGGACGAATCCCGCCAATTGCTCCTAAGATCATGGAGTTGCCCTGGAATGAGAGATATTGCCATTCAAGTCTCTATGCGAGCTAGAACTCACTAATCGACCTTCAAACCAACTTTGCGACCTCCCCATAAACGTCAAGGATCTTGAAAATCTTTTCTGGTGAGATCGTGCCCAGTGATCCTTGTCTCCTTAGAATGGCTAGGAGTAGCACACTAGTTGTCGTGGCATGGGAAATTTATGATTCGAATCGGAGCTTGCCAGGTCAAAGTCAAGGTCTGGCAAGACCTCAGCTCGAGCTCATTTGGGGGTTCGGTGGTAGCTGGCCGCTTGCCCACATGTTCTCGTTAACTCTGTGAGTTTGACTTTTAGGTATTAAAGGCATGGGACCCTCTGGCCCATTTGGGTTGACTTCTGTCCAGGTTCTGCCCATTCAAGTTGACTAATCTGGGTCATGCCCGTTTCACCCATCATTACCCCCCTTTAGGCCCAGCGAGCTTAGAGGTCGTTGGTGCCTAAATTACCATCTTCAAGTCGTTGCTGCTACTAGGTCTGCCGATTTATTATAGCAGCTAACTTCAAGGGTACCTTTCCCTTCTTGTCTCTAGTCGACAACTGCAAGCTAGCTTATAATTTTTCGGCTTCAAGCAAAGTTGCGCAGACTTGGTCACGATATGGAAGGTACATGAGCAAGGTCAGGACTCATAAGGTCGTAAGTCGTGGTCTAGTGAGGATTCTGTTATGCTCATCTGGAGGTCGATGACCATTGGGTCCGTGACCCGTGAAGTCGGTGGTAGAAAATCCTTGCCCACTCGTGCCTTGAGACTTGCCTATTTGACCTTCAAATTTTATAAGTTACCGTCTATAGGTCACGAGTTTGACCTTCAGGGGTTGAGGTTCACCATCTTGAGGTCAAGGACCCTTCCTTCAGGTATTAGAAGTTACCATCTTCAGACCGCGGGTCTAACTTTCAGGTATTAGAAACTACCATCTCCAAATCTTCGATCTGACTTTTAGGTATTCAATGGTTACCATCTCTAAGCCGGGATCTTTTGAAAGGTTGAACAACTTTCTCGCAACTGTTTGTGACGCTGGCCTTCAGGTATTTTAGGACTTACCATCTTGAGGCCGAGGCTCTTGGTAAAACTATGTCGTTTTCTTGCAACAACTGTTTTTTTGAGAGGATGCACGACGCGGAGCTGGTTGCTGATCAAAGTGGTTCTGATTCGGGGCAAGTTTTGGTTCCACAATCAGCGACACGACTTTCAGAACTTTTGATGAAGAGGACATGAGCTATCTGAAACACCGAATTGATGCCGGGCACGATTCCCGGCAACTGAAACGTGCTTGAATTGGGCTCAAATCTGACTGGATGACCCGAAACGGCCCAACGAACCAAAGTCACTGCATTGCAGTGATGCAAGGAGTTTTTCGGCCATCCGGAGTCATTTCGATGGAGTTTGGATAATTTTCTGTTTTCAATGGCATTATCATAATTTTACAGTTTTAAGTGACAGTTTCGTAATTTACAATTTTTCTATGGCTTTTTTTGCAATTTCTTTACTTTTCGTTTCCGATTAGGTTTAGGCTTTGTTTTTGGCTTTAAGAATTGTTTTCTACTAGTTTTTTTCGACAGTTTTTGATGAATTAAAGTTGCCTCTTTTCGGCTTTTCAATTTTTGACTACTTCGAAAAATCATTTTTCGCTTGATTTTTAATTTTCATCTTCTAACTACTTGCATTGAAGTTTGATTAGAAGGAAAATTGAATCAGGTTCTTTTTTTTGTTTCTTGTTTTGCAAGTTTTTGAACAAGAACGAATCTTCAGATTCTATTTTTTACTGCATCAATGCATTCCTTGGTTTTTGGAAAGCTTTGGCGAGAAATCTATGCTGGAGAATCACCCAGTTTCAGTTTTGGTAGCTCCGACCCGCTTTATTTCTGAAGAAGCGCTGCACCTTCACTCTTTCTATTGTGAGAGGAAGTTGGGGAGAGCTCTGTTTTTGAACCGTCGACCCGCCCCGTATTCTGGGAAAATGACCCGTCTTAGATGGCCAGAGATTGATCCGCTCCAGCTTTATGGTGAGAAGTTGAGTTCGTAGCTTTGAAATGTTTATTATATCTTTCTTCATCATTTTCTTTTCCTCTTAGCTATCTTCCATCTCTCTGTAGTTCGTTGCACCAAATCCTTTCTTTTCTCTTCTGAGCTTTCATTTGAGCCTTCTCGATTACCATGGCTTCCACTTCAGACACATCAAACACTGAATCGTGTGCTAATGAGATTTTCTATGACCCTCCTTACTTTCCCCAGGCTCGTGACATCCCCTATTTGACTCATGACCTAGCCGAGATTGGGGCTCCCTTCCAGGACACTTCTTTGAACCCTGTTGACATCAGGGTGCTTCAAGTGGAGAAGGCAGCAGATGAAGATTACTTCACTGTTGCCACGTTGATTGAGGCCCCTCACTCCCGACTTGCTGGCATCGTTCTTCATCTTGCCAGCCTTTGGGAAGGGCTCCTTCTTCCTTTCCTTTATCCCTTCTTTATGGACATAGTCCATTTTTGGAAGGTGCCCTTTACCCAGTTCATTCCCCATTCCATCAGGATGATAATCGCTTTCATAGTGACTTGTCATCATTACAGGCCATTATCTTTGGAGCTCTTCCAGTGTTTCTTTGAGCTGGAGGTCCCCTCAGCCTTCAACTCTTCCAAGGGGTATCTGAGGCTGGTTCAACGGCATCCGATATTGGGTTGTGTTCGTTCTCTAGAGGGGGACTGGAAGTCTCAATTTCTCTTCATCCGTCTTGATGATTCATTGATGGAACCTTAATAGACTTTTTTGCAATGAGCTTCCCCACCCCCCCTTGTCCGTAGCCTGGCACAGCACAAGGATCTTTTAATGAATTTGGAATATTCCAGTTGGCCCAAGGACAGGTTCCTCTGTTCTATCTGGCCATGGTCTTTCCTGGAGCCCACAAGTTTAGGGTGGAGGATGTTATGTAACCTCCCTTCGATCCGTGCAGGCATAAGGATTACTCCTTCCAGTAAGTAATCCTTCTAAAGTTGGCTTCTTTGTTGCTTCAATCCTTTCCATATGTTGACATTTTTTTTCTTTTTTTCGACAATGTTGAGAAGCCTTGACTGGTTTTACGGAGCAGGCCGAGGAAGGGCTGGCCCAAGCCAAAGTGCCATATTGCCGAGTAGTGGTGGGGGGCCTCCGACCTCTATTGAGCCTTCTGTTCCTCCACGAGGGGGAGGTCACAAAACCCGAGCCGCAATGCATCATGGCAAATGAGGACCAGCCCATGGGAGTGCGGGGCCAAGTCATGTGTTAAATCGCTTGGGTGGCAAGTAGGACCCGTGCTGCCACTTGCCGCGGAGCTGAGATGATGGCAATGTACTCGGAGCCTTTCCAACATCCCCAAATTGAAATTTCTGGGAAGTTTCGTAATAGCTTTGGGACTTCTTTTGCTAATATTTTTTCTTATTTTTGTTGAGGACTGAATACTTAGCAGGGGTCTGTTTGTTACCTTCTACTTTATTTTTTGTTGCACTTGATACTCCACAGAGAGTCTGTTTATGGCTCTTTGTTCTCTTTTTTGTTTCTTTATAAAGCTGCTCAGTTTTTTCTGCCTCTGCTTTGAGCAATGATTCTAATCTTCATACTCATAGTTTTTCAACAATTGCATGCTTGCATAATTGAACTACTTTTTCATTCAGGCAACTTAAATTAATACAAGCGTAACAACTGCATAAACTTTAGAAGAACTAAGCTTTAAACAATGTTGAGTTCAATGAAGCCACCGTTGAGGTCGTTGTTGAGTGTTTGGGGTTGCTATGATCTGGCAGGTCCATGAGGCCTTTCATTTCTTAGATGACCTTTAGGCATAAAACTTTTTTAAGTGACAAGCATTCCAAGGTCTTAGGAGTTGTTTTCCTATGAGATTAACTAGCTTTTAGCTCCCTCCTTTGTGGACTTCTTGGATTAGGTAAGGTCCTTCCCAGATTTCTTGCACATGGTCAGTTGACCTTGTTTGCCAACATCTGACCTTTTGAGGACCATTTCTCCAACTGCTACATGTCTTTCTTTCACTTGCTTTGTGCAAAAATTTGTTACCTGCTTTTTGTAAGTTTTATCTGCTTTTATTGCTTTGTTTCTGTGTTCATCAAGGAGATCGAGCTCTGCCCTTCTCGCCCCCTCATTTAAGACTGAGTCATACTCGGTCAGTCTTAAAGACGTCATTCCGACCTCAACTGGCATTATCGCTTCTGCTCCAAAGCACAAGTGTGGTTCGATATGACCATAGTATACTTGGGATCTCATTTGACCAGTCTGTGCGACGACCTTCTTTCTCGAGCTCAGTGAGCCTCTTCTTTAGTCCTTCTAGGATTGTTCAATTTGTGAGTGCTACTAGCCTATTGGCTCGTGGGTAAGCCATAGAGGTCAATCTTTGCTCAATGTGAAGATTCACGCAGAAGGTTTTGAATGGGTCACCAGTAAACTACCGGCCATTGCCTGAAATGATGGCTCGAGTTATCCCAAATCATCATTCAATGGGTCTCCACACAGATGATTGAACCTTTTGCTACGAGATCACCATCATTAGCTCTACTTCAACCCATCTGGTGAAGTATTCTACAGCAACTATGAGGAATTTGGCACCCCCCACTCCTTTTGAGAAGGGTCCAAGGATGTCAATTCCCCATATGTCAAATGGCACTGAGACATTGATTTTCTTGTATTTCATAGGTGAGAGATGTGATTTATTCCCATGTAGCTGACAGCTTGTGCATTTCTATGTGGCTGTCTCAATGTCAGTGACCATTATGGGCCAATAATACCCGGTCTGCGGAATCCTCTTGGCAACAGTTTCTGCCCCAATATGAGAGCCACATATGCCGCTATGCACCTCGTCAATCACATATTCGCACTTGGCAAGCTTCCTTCTGGTTCTCAGAGAGGTGGCCATGTTTAAGGAATCTAAAGATTGGGTATCTCCAGTCTGCTTGATCCTCTATTTCTTCTTGATCACTGTTGGGAAAGTGTAACTACTCTATGAGTAGCTCGGCATTGGTTCCAGCGACCTCTCGCTAAACTTTGGACAGTGTGTCTACTTCTGAATTTTGTTCTCTTGGAATCTACTCAATCAGGAAGTAGTCAAGTTTTGAAATCATGTCTCTTACTCTTTTGAGATACTTGACCATATTGTCTTCTCTTGCTTCGTATTATCTAGCGACTTGGTTGGCTATGACTTGTGAATCTATTTTGGCTTGTAGTTTCTACACTTTGAGAGCTCTTATAGGCCGTAGACCTGCTAAGAGAGCCTTATATTCGGATTCATTGTTCGAGGTTGGGAAGTTTTACTTCATAGAGTAAGGGATTCTTACTCCCCACAGGGCTGATCAATACAATTCCAGCACCTGAATTCCCTTTTTCCATGGACCCGTCCGTGAACATGGTCCATATATCGCCTTCACAAGTACTCGTGTGCTCCAGTCGAGCTCTGACATTCTTCTACAAAGTTTAAGAGAGCTCAAGAGACCACTTCATTGTGCTATCTGAAAATTCTGGCTTTGCCAGAGCTTGTTTCAGCGGTAAGTTGGCTAGGGCTCTTATGGGGTAAGCTTCAAAATACGGCTTTAATTTCCTTGAGGTGATAATGAAGAGGTACAAAAATTTCTCGAGGTCCTTATATCTAGTTTCTGGACCTCGAAGTAAACAGCTAACATAATACAGAGCTCACTGCCTTAAACTTTCTACCATTAATACCGAGCTCACTGCCTTTTCAGTTGCGATCAGGTACATACAGATTTCTTCTCCTGATATCGAGGAGACAAGTTGAGGAGGTTTGCCCAAAAAATTCTTTAGCTTGATGAATGCCTCCTGACAAATTTCAAATCACTGAAAGTCCTTTAGCTTTTTTATGAGTTCAAAAAATTTTTCTCCTTTCTCTGCCATCTTGCTAATTGAGCTTGCCATTTTTCCTGCTAGGCTCTGTACCTCTTTGAGGTTTCTGGGTGGTTCCATATCCAGTAGAGCTTTGATCTTGTCTGAGCTAGTATCTATACCTCTCTCCGAGATCATGAAGCCTATGAACTTTCCTGCAGAGACGCCAAAGGTGCGATTCTCCGGGTTGAGCTTCATGTGAGCAGTTTTCAGGGTTTGAAAAGTTTCTTGGATGTCTCTAATGAAATCTTCTATAGTCTTGGATTTGATCACTATTTCATTGATGAGAACATCGACCAAGAAGGATAGGGTAATTTGGACCAGCGGATTACACCGGCCAAACCCATGCCAGGGAGTCCATGAAGGTCCAAGCGACTACATGGAAAATGGACCTAATCCGGACTAATTTGGACCTTCAACCTCGGGATGCGGCCAGACCTAATGTCTCATAATGGGCCAAAACTTGACTAGAAAACTAGAAAAGGGCGGCTAGGCAATAGTCATTGATTTGCCATGACGTACGAAGTTTTTCGACCATCCAGGAACGTCTTGATGGTTTTTCGGGCATTTTTATGTTATTCTAGTTGTTATAATAATTTAAGGATATTTTGGTAATTCCGGGTTTTTTTTTCTTGATTTCCGACTAGGATTAGGTTTTAATTTTCTAATTGTTTTTCAATTAAGTTTAGGGCAGATTTAGGTCTTTAAATACTGGTCGTTTGTCTTAGTTTGAGATAGCTTTTGTTTTTTGACATTATTCCAGAAATCGAATTCCTTCTCTTTTACTTTTGGTTTTGAATTGCAATTCAAGTTACGCCAAAATCGTGAGTGATCACTCAAAATATCCCAAAATCATGAGTGCTCACACAAAGCATCCCTTTGTCCGTTTTCCTATTCGAATTATTGTTTGGTCTATCGCGGACGATCCAAGTCTTCCTACATCAAATTGGTATCAGAGCCTTGATTTCCGCAGGGTTGATTTACACAACCTTGATTTTCACAGGGTGAGCTTTGCAGGGGCCTTGATTTCTGCAAGGTTGATTTCCGCAGCCTTGATATCTGCAGGGTTGATTTCTGCAAAGTTGAATTCAACAGGCCTTGATTCCATTTTCGTTTCCGTCCCACGAGCATTGAATTATGTTTCCAGAGACTTTTCTATTTTCAGAATGGAGCGAAACAACAAGGAACCGTCTCTTCATCATGTGATGGAGTTGTTGCAAGCCAAGTTAGCACGCTTGGAAGTGCAAAATCATTTTGAGCTGCCAGCGCAAGAAGAGGAGTCGCGCAATAGAGAAATCATTCCACCTGGGAACGTCGACCATCAGCAATATTAGGAGACAAATTCGAGTAGATGGGAGGCTGTTTTTAGGATCAAAATTCCTAAGTTTCGAGAGGGGTTAAATCTGGATGAATACATCGACTAGACTCAGCAAGTTGATGACGTTTTCTGCCTAAAGGAGGTACCCCTTGATAAATAGGCACCACTTCTTACAATTCAGTTCAGAGACAGGGCTGCGGCTTTGTGGCATGCGCAGCACTATAGGTGGTGCATGGATGGGAGACCGCCAATCAATTCGTGGGCAACCTTGAAGCAGGAGATGAACAGAGAATTTTTGTCGCTAAATCATGAACTGGTAATATATGCAAAGCTGCATGGGTTGGCGCAAGGAAGTCATACTATTGAGGAGTATACAACTGATTTCTATCGGCTAGTGGCTAGGAATCGGTTAGTAGAGGTAGAACCGAGGTTCATCGCCATGTATTTGCACTGGTTGAGATTGCCGATACGAGATGAAATGTCTATTTACAGCATAAACAATGTAGAAGAAATGCACATGAAGGTGCATGCAATTGAGTAGAGTTTCATGCGAAACCAAGAGTTTCAGGGCAGAGGAAATTTGATACCAGGCCTAACAGTCGGGACAAAGATCAGGCAGTTGGGTTGCTCCTCTTGTGGGGAAGCAGCCAAATGTTCCACCACTACCTAGAGCCCCATTATCGAATGTAGCTTAGGGTTCCCAACAAAAAATAGGAGGTAACCAAGCCAATATCCACCGTCACAGGTGTCAGAGTTTAGGGTATTATGCCATGAGTGCCCTAAGACCCGAGCTCAGCTTTACATGGAAGAACAAATGGAGGGGGAATATGCTAAAGAATTCCCAGGGGATAAAGAGTTTGAGGAAGATATTTGCATGGTTGATCCTAATTGTGTCTAGGGTGATAGTTCGGTAATGCGTAGGATGTGTTTGCAGCCCAGGACGAGTAAGGATTGGCAACGGCATGATATTTTTTCGGCCAAGTGCCTTATGGTTGGAAAAACTTGTAAAATGATTACCGATTTCAGTGGTTGGGAGAATGTGATTGCTGAAGAGGCTGTGAAGAAATTAGAATTAGCAACCATACCCCATCCTCATCCCTTCAAGCTCAGTTGGGTAAATAGAGATGTTGATATTCAGGTCAGCAAGTGCTGCAATGTTCAACTCTCCTTTGGTCCACAGTATGAGATGACGATAGAGGGTGAAGTGGTTCCTATGGAAGCGACACATATTATCTTGGGGCATCCTTGGCATTTTGATAACCGAGCAGTGTACAACAGGTACATTCACATGTACATGTTGCGGTCATAAAGGAGAAAAGTGATCTTGAAGCCACTTCAAGAGCATACCGGCCAGAAGGTAGTGATTTGTCAACTAAACCTAGAGTTTGAGGAGAGCCCAGACGGAGAGGATGTTTGTTTTGCCTTGGTGAGTATAGTTTCAGCCAGGAGCAATCGAAGGTGCCAGAGGAGTTGCGGAAGGTGCCAGACGGTTTTCAGGATGTAATTCTGAGCGACTTGCCCCCCGGATTGCCACCAATGAGAGATATCCAGCATGTGATTGATCGGATTCTGGTCTCGGTGTTGCTGAATAAGGCACATTATATAATGACTCCGCAGCAAAGTGATGAGTTGAAACGGCAAGTCCAGGAACTTCTTCATAAAGCATTCGTCCGAGAGAGCATTAGCCCATGTGCGGTACTAGTGTTATTGGTACCAAAGAAGGATGGTTTTTGGCGGATGTGTGTGGATAGTAGAGCAATGAACCGGATTACTATCAAGTATCGGTTCCCCATACCGAAGCTTGATGATATGCTTGATCAGTTGAGCAGAGCATCGGTATTGACGAAGATTGATTTGAAGAGTGGATACAATCAGATTCGGATCGAGTCGGGTGACGACTGGAAGACGGCCTTCAAGACGAAAGAAGGGTTACGAATGGTAGGTGAAGCCATTCGGATTATCAAATGCGCCAAGTACTTTCATGCAGGTAATAAACTAGGTTTTGAGACCTTTTTTCAGTACTTTCGTTGTGGTGTACTTTGATGATATTCTAGTATATAGTAAATCTATTGATGAGCATGTTAGGCATCTGGAAGAAGCTCTTACTGTTTTACTTGAGAATAAATTATTTGCTAACCCTAGTAAATGCTAATGGATGGTTGAGAGACTTGTGTTTCTGGGATATGTGGTGATGGGAGATGGCATTTTGCCGGATGAAAGGAAAGAGCAGGCCATTGTGGATTGGCCATTGGCTACTACTGTGATAGAGTTAGGGTCTTTCTTATTCCTTGCAGGATTCTATAGGCAATTTGTCAGGAGGTACAGCGAGGTAACTACACCCTTGGTGGAGCTGCTGAAACAATATAGATTAGAATGGACCAAAAGGGCATGGGAAGCTTTCGAAGTTCTAAAGGATCGGTTGACACATGTGAAGGGGAATCAGATCCCGAATCCACCAGGAAACGAATCCGGAGTCCCAGGATTTTAAAAAATTTTCACATTGGAGTTCGAGAACGATACCTGATTTGAAGATTTGCGGAGATCTGCCCTGCGGAATGGATCTGGACGTCTTGATCTACTATGCAAAAGATCTTCTAATCTATTCCCTATCTGTCTGGGTGAAC
>JAOXNR010052609.1:0-16077 GCA_028571225.1 Parsonsia alboflavescens | reverse complement strand
CCAGAAATTCAGCATGAATTATGAGATCTTTGAATTTCCCAGCTTTACCGCACCATTTTGCAGTACAAGCAAGCAAATCTTTCAAAATTGTTAGGCCCTTTTGAGCTGCTTCGATTTCTTCCTTCACTGGAGCAATTATTTTAGCTCTATACCTTCGCAGAAGCCCAATATTACACAGGACGATGTTGAGATTTTTCATGACAGTTTTACAATCCCCAACAATAGTTAATCTCGAACATTTGGACAGCAGGGCATAAACTTCACGTATATCTGGATCTAAAAGCTCAAACCTTTGTAGTGCCCTGGAAAACAAATCAGCCATAGGTGACCAATAGGACCCGGAATCTTCTGATAAAATCCTGTGGAAGTTTGTCCAACATCGTCGAATACCGAAATCTACACTTTGGAACACTGTTCTAGTACGAAGAAGAAGAGCTCGCAAATGCCTGTTTTCAATGTTGTTATGATTTTCTCCGCAATTGAGAAAAACTCGAAGAATGCTAGCCTTCAATCGAAGCGTGCGGACTTCATCTCCCATTGCCAGATCCAGATAGCTTTCCACCCATGATAGGAAAACTAAAAGATGATATGGATGGCCGGAGGAAGCCATCTGAATCTCTGAATTTGGAAAAAAAAAAAAAAAAAAATCGTTTACATAAAAAGACTTGCAACATCTCAGATGTTCCCAGAAGTATCTTCTACTCAACACACACATACGGACTGCAGAACGAAAAAGAAAAAATGAAAAGAATAATAACAGTTTAATATCTGATGCTGCAATTAAAAGGAAATGCTCACTTGTAAATCTGCATCTACTTTGATTCATGGGACGGTCTCCTCTAAGGGGAAATCTTGGCAGCGAATCTGGAATACTCAACTGCCACTTCGATATTCCCTGTACATGTGGAAAATAAGTCTGGAGATGAATATTTCTGGGGTGAAATATATACAAAACAATTATACTTCTTGTTATGCATAATTAAACAACTAATCTTTTTCATTTGCGTTCAACTTGTGATCATCTGGTGGAAGGTTCTCATTCGATATGTATTGGTGATTATTTATTGACTATTATTTTTTTGGTTTTTGAATATTACAGGTTGATTTTATTAGAATATAAATCTGATTAATATTCGGAATTGGTATCTTCATGGTTATCCCTGAAATATTCTCATAAAAATATCGTTTATCTTTTAGCAACTTTCTATATTTTATCTAATTGAGTTTGAGTAGGTTTGATTGGAAAAGCCAAGGAGTCCATGCTGAAATGTACTTATAAATATTAAGGAGAATATTTATGAAAGAGGAGATCTCGGGAGGAGCATCTCTACCACTATCACAAGCGTGTCACGGGAGTGTCACAAAGGTTCTTGCAACACAATTCCAGAACTTAGGGGGAGTTCAACTTCGGGAGAAGTTTTGTCACCTTCTTGCTGTGGTTGATAAAGTATAAGGTAGAATAGGTTTGTATTAGAATAGAGGGATTCTATTATAATATTCAATACCTATTGCAATCTTTTCTTCTGAGAGGATGTTACAGATGGATTAAATCTTTGAGGAGTTAACCTCATATTTTGTTTAGAATAAACGTCATATATGTTGAGTTCATTTTCCTTTAGATAAGTTTAATCTATACATCTCATTACTATGCTTTATTATCTAATTTGCTGGTATTAGATTCTATCAATTCTTAACCTTCATTTTGTATAACACCGTGATTCTCGCTAGCTAGCATCGTTTCCAGATTTTTCATTTTCGTTTCCCTTTAGAAATCAGCATAATTATTGTTCTTTCACCTCAATTGTATAATTCACCGATTGGAGAGGGACATTTTTAGCCATCATTATTTTCCACTTATCCCTCTTTTTCGGACCTCCAATCCATGTGGAGGCACAAGCAATCTGAAAGACAATATGCCAAGGAATAAGACAAAAAAATTGCTAGTGGATTCTTGTATTACATGAGTATTCACAAAGGGTGTAACTTTTTTATCAAGGGACTTGAGTTGGTGGTAGGTAATGGACAATCAGTAGCATTTTGGAAGGATGTATGGCTAATGATGATCCACTCCATCATCCATCCATCAATCATTTGAATTAATAAAGGGTCTGTAGACCATTCAAGAGGTTGGGACTGGGAGTTGGATGTTTCGACATGATAAATTGCAGCTTGTGATATTGGATAATGCAAAGAATGGCATACCCAGGTTGATAGGTATGAAGAACGACCTTTCCTCCTTTAAAGCAACCTACAAATAATGAAGTAGACTAAAAACTAAAGCATCACTATACTCTTGATGCATTATCAAAGATCACGTTGTCTTGGATGCTGTTGTAAAGAAGAGTCTATCATCCATGACTGCTAGACATTCGGCTGTCCTCATCTTCCACGAAACTTTTTTAATAAACCTCATATTACCCCTTAGATCAACTATAATCTTCCTATGAAATGGAGTTATTCTCATTGGAATGTTTTTGGCATATTTTCTTTCGGCTTGCTATCGTCTCTATATGGTTTTGGAATCTCGGAAAAAGAAGAAAAGTGAGAAATATTTACGTTCCAAGAATGACCCTTTCCAATAGGCTAAAGCGCAAAAACCATGATTTCCTATCAAAAGGACTAATGGTGTAATGAAAAAAAAAAAGAAAAAGACATCCAGGACCAATGGTGTAAAAAGATGAAGGGAAAAAAAAAATCGAGTAAAGAATCAAAAAAGATTTTTTTAAAAAGAGGTAGATTATTAAAATTGACAATCTTCTTAATGACATTAAAAAAAAAATGAGTTTTTCGATCAAAAAGAATAATTGTATTGAAAAAAAAAAGAGATAAGGTGGATGACCAAAAAAGATTTTAAAAAATAAAGAGGAAATAAAGTCATCAAAATAAAATTGGTGGACGATAAAAAAGATAAAAAAACACGTTATGATCTAAACTTGAAAAAAAAAAAGGAAAAAGTGGAGGACTAAAATTGACGGTTACAATTGGTCCATTGGGTATTTAGTTGCCAATTTTAATCATTTGATTCGTTTTCCGATGTATCCACTTATGTTCAAATTTTCATTAGATACTCACTTGAACATCTAAACATTATTCTCATTCAAAAAAACAGTATAATTTCATTGACATTATTGTTTATTGTTTCATTTGGTTGTTTCATTGTTTGTTTATTAAGATTACGTCTAGACATTTGACGTTTGAGTGTTTTGGTGTTTATGGATTGTGAAAAATTAAAAAAACATTTATATTCATTTATATATAGATTGTCATGAATTGTTATTCTGGAATTCCTTTGGATTGAAAATAATGGTCAAAAACTGTAAAAATGACAGGTTGAAAAATTGGAGAAGACGAATTGTAACTTATTGAGCCAATTTCAATGAAATTGACTCAAAAATTGATCCCGTTTCATTACGTGAAACCGTAATGAAACCAACTCAAAAAATTGAATCGGATTCGGTGAAATTAGCTCAATAAGTGAGCTAGTTTCATATCAATTTCATTAAATCCAAGTCAAAAAATGAAACAGACTCAACAAGTGAGCTGGTTTCAATGAAACCGGCTTAATAATTGAACAATTTCACTTTGGATCGGTTTTACAAAAGTTGAACCGATTTTAGACTTACAAGTCAAATAGGTATAAATGAAAAGTAAATAGTCAAATTGAATAAGTTTAAAATTTTGAACAAAAATAAGTACTCAAATGAATGAGTATAGACGAAACCACCCATTGATTGATGGATTTGATCAGTGCTCCTCAATGTTTGATCATTTCTTACATTTTTTTTCTGGGCAATGAGAATAGTATTTTTAGGAAGTTCACTTTTTTTTAAAATCTTATCCTCACAAATGATAGATTGTCAATTTCGATTCCCTTTTTTTTTTTTTTGGTCACATTTATTTCTGAATGTTTTTCTTTAATCATTTTTGGTCCTCCCATCTTTTTATTTTTTTTCTTTATTAGTATTCAATGAATGTAAATTTTTTATAAAAAATTTCTCAAACCTTATCCTTAATTTTAAGTAAAAAGACTTGCAAAATCTCAGATGTTCCCAAAAGTATCTTCTCCTCAACACACACATATACAAACTGCAGGTAAAAGAGGAAAAAAGAAAAGAATATAACAATTCAATATATGATGCTGCAATTAAAAAGAAATGCTTGTAAATCTGCGTCTACTTTGATTCAATTACTTGTAATATTACCGATTTAATTACAATTCAATTACAATTGGATCTTTAAACCGTGAAACCAGTAACTTTTCCGATACGATATCCAATTCGATTTTTATAACATTGATTATTAGGGATTGTCCTAGGTTAATTGGAAATTGGCATTCTTTGGTTGTATTTGTTGGAGGGTTTTTGCTTTCCCTCAACTTGTTTTTGTGTAAGATTTATTTTAACAAGAGCACATGATTTGCTCAAGTTTTCAATTTCCCATTAGGCTTGTATATTTACTTCTCAGTTGATTAATATATCTGTTGATCTTTTTATCTAAACAGAGAAAAAAAAAATCTTGAATTGTCAAAAATTGAAGGTAACATTTTCTAAATTAGTTTTTTTTAAAAAAAAAATTTGACATTATTATGATTGTAAAAAAGAACTTAATCACATTCGATTTTTAAATTTCATCCCAAGTCAAAATAAAATATTCGAAGTAATTCACCTCTAATTTTGAAAATGTTGTGCTCAGAGAAAGAATATTGATTACCACATTATTAGTGGCAGTGATGTTTAATTTTTTCGGAAAAAATTATATAAAGTTGACTTGGAGTTTCGTAATAAAATTTGCTTTTATATAAAATTATGGAAAAGTTTCAAATTTTGTAAAACATTAATCAAGAAGAAATTGATTTAGTAAAACCACTTGTCTAATTCAAATCTTCAAAAATATTTTTAAACAAGATTGCTATCGTTAGTTCTTTCTTTTTTCCATTTTTGAAGTCTTTGAACTATGACATTAAAAAGTCACCTTTGAATCAATCCACTTACTTAGGAGTTAGGACTGATCATTATTTAAAAGAAATTAATAAATGACATATAGGTTTTACCATCTTTTCATAGAGTGTGTATATATATACAAAAATGATATAAATAATGCACATACTCTACTCTATAGTATACCTGTTTACTGTTTACTAATGCATAATCTTAGTAAAGAGATATTGTAAGGAATAATATTGCAAAATGACTACATCTCCCTTTTTTCTTATTACCTTAACATGGTCAAATGCATTTATTACTCAAAATTATTTTCCATCTTATAATTATCCAAAACATGACAAAAAGCTCTAGGCGGCAAACAAGTTATCCATATACTAGAAAGGACAACAGTATGGTAACTAATCTGCAATTGTTTTAGAATTTTGTAGCAGAAAAATCTTCAACTTATGTAAAATAACATGTCCCTAATGGAGTTTTTAGTAGCTTTTTGATAGCAGCAAGAAACAAGAAATGGAAAGACCGATGATATCAAGTCGTATGATCCTGGAAATTCAATCATCAAATTCACTTCCATGAAAATGTACACATTCATGTCTACAGTTCTGAAAACCTTTCTAAATGATTAACTGTTTTATCCTAAGCATAACAACTACATTGTAGAAAAATTCATGCATATCTTGGAACTAAGATGTGGTTATGATAAGTAAGTATGCCCAATTTATGCATGTCATAGATAAAGGACAACAAAATGGCAATTGAGATGATGACCATCAAAACACTGCAATTTAACCTAATAGAAAGACCATGAAAGACTTACGTCCATGGCATTTAGCTTATGTGGATTACCTTATTACCCTCAAGCAATGATCAGAATGTTTAACAATGCCTCGGTTGAGAGCCCAGAATATTTATCCTCAATATATGTAAGATCAATTTATGATTGAAGACCTGATTGTATGCTCATCTGCAAGATAGAAACACACACAGAGATACCACATGAACATGAGCAAGTGCCAGGAAGCAAGTTACTGAACAGAACAACCTATAATCATATATGCAAATGCTTGAAAAATAAAATTATAATTCTGCTTGAGGTGTCATTTTTCTAGTATTCTGAAACAACTAATTGATTTCTTTAATGGTCAAACTCATTCAAATCGATGAATTGTTGTATTAATTCACTAAAGTCCTTTAAAATCTGGGAGCCACCAACTTGATTGAAATTCTACACTAAGAAACAGTTATAGATCTCTAGCAGAACAAACGGTGTAGTTGGTCTAAAGTTGTTTCATTTCACGTACTTTAGAAAGAGGACGTATCAACTGCTAGTAAAGTTTCTCGCATGCAAGTGATTCTTAAATTAAATTACAACTTGAAAAAAGCAACTTTGATGGAATATTATCTGGTTAATCTGGTGTGATTGGAATTATATTTCTATGGTATAATTGAACTTCTCTGCAGAAGAATAATCCAAATTCCCTTAAGGAAATCCATTCAAGCAACTGGCATGCTTGAATATGAAAAAACTTGGTTTTGATTCATCAAATCTTATCAATCAAAAAGGGACAGCTTGGGCAATTTCGACTATCACCTAAAGATCATAAGTAAACAGTAAGCAAGTAGACATGAAATTTAAGAAGACTCAACCTTAGAAAATGTCAATCAAGACACCACGTTGTCTTAATTAAAGATTGCTTGGATAACTTTATGCATGTTGGAGAATTCATTTTGTTGTATGACGGGAACTAATTAAGATTATGATTGTCCCATTTTGTTGCGGTCAAGATCTGACTTTGACTTCTTTTATTAAAGCCAAAGATTTAGACAGTTGCATAACACCATGATTATTTCGAAAAGGAAATTTCTAGTGCATAACACCAAAAAAAAAGAAACATAGTAATAACACAAACAAAATTTAAAAAGAAAATTGAAGCCAACCCACAAAACATCATAGACAATATGGATCCTAAAAATATCATCCAAGAAAGCATAGTTACACCACCAAAAAAAAAAAAATTATAATGTGAAAAGAAAAAAGTCAGACAATTAGAATAAGTCTAAACATTCATAATCTTAAAGTGATTTTTTTCCAAGAAAAATCAGTCAAACAAGAAAGGATTTTAAAAAGAGAGAAAGACACCGAAATAAAATCTAGGAAAAATCAAAATAGAAGAATGGAAAAGAGAAAGAGGGGGAAAGGAATTGTTGAGAAAGAAAAGTAAGGATAAAATACAGAGGGAAGAATACATACCAGCGACTATGAGCATTGCAAACCAAAAGATCATTTTTGCTATTGCAAACGTGAGAACTGAAGGTGGAGAAAGACTTGCTATTTGCACTGAATGAACATCAAGAAAGACCAGAAAAATGAAGTTCTAACAAAAAGATCGGAAGAGGTGAAATTTAGTATTGCTTCTTTGATCATATGTTTTGTTGTGTTATACCAGTGAGAGAGAAAGAGCTTGTCTTGCTCATGGTCTGCTTGAAATGATTTTTAATAAGACTTTTCGTATTCATATTTAAGGAAGCATTATTATAGTGAACTTTGATGCAATATGCTTTTGTAAAATATGCAGACTTTGTTTTTTCTTTTTAATGTGTTACTAGTATTAGGTATTTTTGCAGTTTGTCTGAACTTTGAACTAATATTTTTTGTGGCTTCCAAACAAACAGTCACTCTCCAAGATGAAATCATCGATGTCTTTGTTTGTTTTGGTTGTTTTATTTATCATTCTTACCCCTCTTTCATTTTTATCATATGTCAGCTAATTTATTTATTCTAGAACCATTTGCAAAACTCTAAAAGCATGAGTTTGGGATAGAAACCTTATAAGAAAATAGTTCACGTATTAAAACATTTAAAAAATATATTGTACTCTCTCCACCTGAAATGAACGCCCCATTTTGCTTTTACAGAGGGAGCATATACATAGGACAAGATATTAACCGTTTATCTTCTTATGTAAATTTCTAAGGACAAATCCCTTATATTCTGGAAAATCAGATCAACCATGATTATCAAATATAAACTGAAATTAATTAAATCAAAATCAGTTCACTTAAATGAAGTCCTTTGGCCTATCCACGCATTCCGCTGCACCTCAGAGAGAGCGGTTTACCAAAGAGGACTATGCAGAGATTTACTGTAGAAAACAGAAACCAATGTAAATACAATAATACACATATGTACTGGCAGGCACAAATCTGCATTGCTGATATTTTCAGTTATCTTCAGCCACCTTACTCATATTGTTTCCAAGACTAGATAGGCTCAACTTTGCTTGTGCATATATATATAATGTTGCTAAGCTTGTCCATCAAAAAATTTAAATGGACCATTTCACTATTACCTTCTCTCCCCACATTGTAAAGCTCTCTAGGTTCTGGAGCTTGTGAATGTTTGAGATGACCTCAAATACTTCTTTGAATTGAAATCTTTCAATAATAAAAACCCTCAAATGAAATAATGTGAGCAGTGCAGGAGAACAGCCATGAACTAGTCTGGTAATATGCAGCACTTTAAGAAGTTTAAATTGGCTGAAGTTCAATGGATAAGCATTATTAACCCGAGAGTAAAAGATAATGAGAGACCTTGTACGAGGACCTGAAGGATTTGAATTAAATAACTGCACCCAATTATCAGGATAGATGCACAGACGATATTGCTCTCGCCATTTATCATCAACACCAAGAGAGGATAAATTGAAAAATTTAGCCTTACCACCTATTTTCAGCATAAAGCTTTCTTCTTGAGCTCTTGCCACAGCAAAATGCATGCAAGAGATCATGAACTCGACTTGCATCAACTCCACCCGAGGGTCTTCTTCTAGAAACTGTTGCAAGGCTTCTACAGATAAGATTATTCAAGATATCCTCCGCTGCAGCCTCTAAGCTTTTTAGTTCATTCTTTCTTGGCTGGACAAAACCTTCGGCAGTCCATAGTAAAATCAACTTCCTTGTGGGCACATCTTTATCCTCAGGAAAAGCTGCAAAGTAGAGAAAACATGGTTTCAAATCATCAGGCAAATTTTGGTAACTAAGTTCTAATATGTGCCAACAATGTCCTTCGGGATCCTCAACTAGAAGTGTCATCAAGTTTTCTGCAACTTCTTGCCATTCTTTTCTTTCTTTCACTCGACGGAAACCAGCTACCAAAACAAAGGGTGAGGGGTAAGCCTTCGCAGCAATTTCACAACCAATCCTTAATAGTTCTGGAGGACAACTTTTGTTTCCAAATAATTTCACCCTTAACATGTCCCTAACTCTTTTCTTGTGATAAATTTAAAAGGCAATATGTGATACTCTCTAATCCAGATTTTTTATTGATGTTTTCAAATCGGCCTGTGAATATAATCCTACTCCCATTCTCATCATCTGAGGGGTAGAAAAGGAAATATAAGTTTATTTTTTGCAGTAAAATGAGTAAGCAACAATTAATTTGGGACATTAACTCACTCCTTAAATAACAAATAATTTAAGTTGCAGGAATATAAGTTTTATTGGGAGAAGATAGTTAGAAAAGTCATCAAAATTGACGGAAAGGAAACAGGGGAATTGAAAACACTTACTGCTCTTTAAAATTTGAAAAACGGTATGAATGTCATTTCACATGGAGTCCTGAAACCGATTACTCTTCGGTCTTCACATTTTCCATTTCCTCTTGTTCTTCTTTTATTATCTTGGCAGGTTTAAGAGCAGACGATCTACATGCCCCTAGTCTGATCACCTGCAGTGCGGCAACTTCTGCCAAACAAGAAAGGGATTCACGAGTCATGCCGTTGGTGATTCTGGAGGAGGACCTAGAAAGTACCTCATAAACTTATTGGATATCTGGATTTAAAACTTCAAGCCTTTCTAGTAAACTAGAAACCAGATCTGAATTATCCACACACGTCCCGTAAAAATCTTTGTATAATAACTCCATGAAATCTACCCTTATTACATCAAAATCCCAAAACAATTCCTGGAAAACAGTCCTAATATGACATAGAGGAGCTTGCAAATGTCCGGCTTCAACTTCTTTATGCTGTTCTACAAAACAAAGAAGAACTCCGATACGGCTTGCCCTCAGCGGAAAAGGGCGAACATTCCAACCCTTAAAATACTCTTCCATATCGATATACATTGCCCAATCCAGATCAATCATTGAAAGCCAGAAAGAAATTTGAATCAGTTCTTCAAATTGTCTTTGCTTAGGCAATTTTGTCTTTGTGAAATCCTGAAGGGTCCTCTGCGTAGAATTCCCTCCTTCCACTATGTTTAAAATTGCGGTTCCGCATTGCTTTTCTTTCCGTTTTGGTAGTCTCCCTTCACTTCCCACCAATCCTTTTGGGGCACTTCCTATCAATTTCCCTTCCAGGTGGTTCTTGACATTTATGTAGCACTGTCAGTCTACCTGGGCGGGCGGGAACATTGTCTATATTATTTTTATTATTATTATTATTTCCCTAATTCAAAACTGTGACTTGAAAAATTAAAATAAAAATAGAAGTTTAATTTAATTCATTTTAAACATTGTAATATTAATTTATTAATAAAATTTTATTGAATTTAAGATATTATTATTATTAGTATTATTGATTGCTTTTCTCTCAACTTTCTTTCGCTCATTTTAAACATTGTCTTTGAATAAATATCTTCAGGAAGGTTTAGTCTCACTTTGGAGTTTACTGTCCTCCAGGACTCCTATTACACATATTAGGATAAAAATTTGTGCAATATAATGGTTCAAGAAAGTATTTTAAAGTCATCAAGGTTCAAGACATTAAAAACAATGGAAAGATGATTTCAAATAAGGAATATGACTCAAAGAACCTTGGAAAACACCTCAATGAAGAATCCACATAGGAGTGCAAGCAAGCGAAATCAAACAATTTGGCCTTGACCCGTCCTAGAACCAAGGCTTCTCAACCAGCTCTACAGAAGGAAAGTACTGAGCCTCACTGGCCTTGGCACCAACTCTACGACTGGCACCCCATGTTCAGCCACCTCCGAATGGGTTCTTACATGACTTTTTTTTCTTGTAGTTTTTTTGATACCTTTAAAGGGCTTTTATGTGTTTTTAAGTCTCATTTACAACTTTGAGTCTTGATCTATATATAGGCTTTCATTTATATTTTAAAATATCATATCTTTACAAACAACCTTTTAAATTGAGTGAATCAATTTCCAAGATCAAACTTGATCTTTTGTGAGAGTTTATCATGAACTTTTATAGGATTTTTAAAAAACTTCAAAAGAGCTTTTATTTTACTTTGGTTTAGGCATTAGATTAGTTTTTCAATTAAATTAGGTTGGTTAATTGTTACATTAACAACAAAAGGTCATCCTAATGCAATAGAATTGATTAGTCTTGGAAAAATTTTCTTTAATTGGATAGAATTGAGAGTTTGACCTACGAAAGATCACATCACATTAACTATACAACCTAAAATCTCAAAGATTCCTTTGATTATTGTTATAAAAGATATAATTAAAAAATTGACACTATCATTAAAAAAGAACTAAATTAGAATGAGACTTCTTTTTTATTTCTCAGAATTCCATAAAATTTTAGTATTTTTCACTAATAATTAAACAATCACTACAAATAAATCGTCATATGGTGATGATTCTTTTGCTCTTGAAAATTTTCTATCTCTAATTTTTTTTAATGATATTTTAAATCCCCGAGTATAGGTACTCTTATAACGATGGTTTATAATTTCATCATTACATGTAAATGTATTATTGATAGAAAAAAAAATTCATCACTATAAATTATTTTTTATCCACGAATATATATCTTCGGTTTATTAATATAAATATTATTTTTTTATATTTATTAAATAATTAAATTAATTTAAATATAGAATAACACCATAAAAAAATATTGTCGATGGACATATTATTCAATTTATAGTGATGAAATTCTTGTGAAAATAGTAGGTTATTTATTTATGACTTCTAGGAGTACTTTAGTGATAATTTTCCAGATTTTAATGATAGAAAAATATTGCTACCAATAAATGGCAATTTATTGTAGGGACTAGGGAGGCTACTCAGTTTTTAACTTGTACTTGTATAAATCTCAAGCGTGACATTGTTTTGAAAAACGTTTCTAAAAAATAAAAAGGTAATTATTTTCATACGCTTCTTACTAAAAAATAAAAAGGTAATTATTTTCAGACGCTTCGTAACTTTTTCAAAATTTGAATTTAACTCCTCAACTATAAATCATTTGGTTTTAACCCTTCAATAATAAAAAGCTATAAAAATTGGTTCTTCCATCCAATTTGGACCTTATGCCTAGATGAAAGGAGCCATGTGCCGTTCACATGAAATTTTTTACGGGCATTTTTGGATATTCGATTTTTCTATTTTCTTTTCTTCCCTTCTTCCTCTTCCTCTTCCTCTTCATTTCCGGTAACTTCCCTAGCCAACATCTTGCGTCGGCACCTCCTTATTGCTAATGTCTTTCCAGATCTGAACATTTTCACTGAAGTCTATCTTCCCCATGCACCTGTCTGCCTCTCACAACCCTGATCCGCTCCTCCTGACACTACCCAGCCTGGCCTCTTGCCTTTATACCCAATACTTTAAGAGTAAAGGTATCCTGTAGTTGCTTCCGTTTAAGATCACCCTGTGCCAAATGCTCATGTATGGGTCATTGCTCAACATTTGAAATGCATCACTTTGATCACGATAGCTCCGGCAATTGGAGGAACATGAATCCATTCCTCTGAGTTCAATTTTTTCACATACAACCCTCCAATCAAATCCAAATATTTTAATAATTATTCGTCATCAACTTCTCTTTTCTAATACAAAATTTCAGAATACCAAAACAATAAAGACAATAATTTTTCATTTCCAGATATGTAATTGCAAAAAAAAAAAAAAAAAACCGGCGTAATGGATTAACCAAAAAATTATTAAATCCACAGGTTCCTAATAAAATTAATTTTCATAACATTGTCTGTTGTTTCCGGTAGACATTGAACCTTTAGAGAGAAAGTGAAAAAAAATACCAAAACATTTAACAGATTCAGTATACCTCAAAGACAAATTTCAAATCACACACATAGCAAGAGAAAGCAGATCACAAATCTAGACCACTGAACATAATTGAGCTTACATAAAAAGCAGAGATGCTACAAAACGGTGGATGGGAAGAGTGGCCACTCCACTGTCACTGTTTTTTTAAAAATGTCATACGACACTTCCTATACTTGGGCTTTCTTCCTCATGGGTACAGCCTCCTGTAAAGCTAACAGTTGCGCATATCACTTTTCATAACAACTCCTTTTGGGTTTAATGAAGCTGGGATGCAGTGGTGATGGCCTTGTAAAATCAAAAAGGAAAGAAGAAAAGAGGGCAAGAGGAAAGAAAAGAGAGAAAAATTGATGGACAAAGTTGTCCCTATAAAATCTCACTTGAACGGCATATGGGCTCTTTCCGTCCGGGTTTTACTCCTAAAGTGGATGGAAGGGTTTGTTTATATAATTTTTCATTATTGACAGGTTAAAACTAGACAATTTATAGTTCAAGAGTTAAAACTAGATTTTAAAAAAGTTTAGGACACCTAGAAATAATTACCCAAAAAATAAATCTATTCATATATACATCTATATCAGAATCCTCTTAAATCCTTTCATCAAATTAATGAAGTAGTACCCCCTTTTGTCTTTACTCTTTTGAACCCCTGCTCGAGGTTACAATCACATTCCAAAACTTCGAAAAATCCCACTGAATTTGTCGAGTTAAAGAAACATTTGCCTGAGATTGGGAAGTCTCCAATTGCTTAAAGGAAGAGAACCAGACAAGTTGTTGTGAGACAAGTCTAAGTGTTGTAGTGATGACATATTGAAGGTCCCACGGGGAATAGAGCCATTGAGCATGTTGCCTTTGAGGTTCAAGTATTCGAGAGCTCAGGCAGTTGGCAAAGTTTACTTGGAATAGTTCCTTGTAGCTTATTGTATCCTAAATTTATATATTTAACATTTAATAGTTTCCCAATTGTTGATGGAACAATTCCAGGCAAATTGTTAAATGACAATTCTATGATTAGCAATGATGATATATTGAAGATTTCAAGAGAAGCAGGGTCCATAAGATTATTCTTACCAAGATACAAACCTTGGAGATTGATAAGACTAACAATCTCGGATGGTATTTCTCCTGCATCGAGATAGGAGTCAAATATATAATTAAGTAACTTGATAAAAAATCCACCAGTAAATGTTTGAAAAGAACTTTCAGAAACAAGTTTATCTTCGCAATGATATTTAATTATACCTATGATATTATTATCCTGGAGATATAGATATCCTAGAGAAGTGAGGTTCCCTATTCTCTTTGATATGCTGCCAATAAAGTTATTGTCATCCAACCACAAATCACAAAGTTGCTTACAATCCCAGATGAATTGAGGAATGTGGCCACTTAGCTTATTGGAGTCAAGATAAAACAGTTCCAGCGAAGGAAGATTATGCTTCTCGTCTTGTGGAAGGCTTCCTGAGAGGCCGTTGTTTTGGAGATAGATTCTGCATAAGGAAGAGAAGTTGAAGATTGATGATTGAATTTCTCCGTCCAAGAAATTATCTACGATATTGAGTATGGGGTTGTATCAAGGGGTTGAGGTAGAAAATGATTTTTAAAATAAAAAAAGTGGAAGAAAGATCAGGAAAATTGAATTCAACTTTTAATTTCCTGAAAAGAGAGGATCGAGTCAAAGCTAGAGCAAAAATTTTCAATTCACTTGGTTTGCCTTGTGCGAAATTAAAAAGATCTATAACCCCAATGAAATTAAGCCTTAATATAACATCAGAAACCACACTGTCCACATCTGCGGGCAATCAACACCTTTTTATCTACCGCGAGATCTTTGTATTCAAGATTTTCACGAGACCTGCATTTTGGGATGCACCTTGGATACGGGTGACGAAAAACTCCAACGTCCCATACTTCAATATTCCAAGCCCTTCGCAATTGAGAAAGATTTCCAGAAAGCCTGTTTTTTTGTTTAAGAGCCTTTACTTCTCTTTTTAGAGAGCATATCAATTCTGAGTTAGTCTCCAGCCACCTCAATTGATCTTCTGCAACATGATAATAATAGAAAAAACTCCAGAATATCTTGAGCTGATGAAACTCTACCACTCGAAGAGGGAGATATAGAACATCGAATCAATAATGTTTCTTTCTTATTACTGGAAATCACTGGATCGACACTTACAGTCTTCTTTCCCTCTGCATGTATTTGTTCATATACCATCTTCTTCTAAAGACATTCCCATTCCACTTTTTTATCATCTTAGAGAATGTGATATAATAGCAAAAGAGATACCTCTGTATGTCGACAGCTAATTGCTCATTTCCTGTTTCCCTCTTTTCTTTTTCGATTCTCTTGGCAGAATTCTCTACAGACAATCTGCAGTAGATTGATCTAAGTACCTACAGTGTCCCAACTTCCGCCAAACAAGAAGGGAGGTCAACGAGTATCCTACAGAAGACAACATGCAACTCCTCGAGGCATGAAAAGTGGTCTTTGGATGCAGTCCATTCTTGAATGTCTAAACCAAAATTCAAGTACCTGAGTTCGGGAAATTGTCCATTCATCATTTCCCATATTGGTCCTATGAAGGCTCCATTTTTCAATTCGAGAATCTCAAGATATTCAAGATTCCCAATCTCTGAAATCTTTGTCCAAGGAATGCCAAATTTTGATAGAACCAACTTTTTGAGATTTGGAGGAAAATTGACCATCTTACATGCATAGAAATGATAATTTGCCTCGTGCTTCACCTCCAGTGACTGAAGTTTCTTCAGAAAGTCCAACCTGGAAAAGGGATGATTGTCATCATATGAACTGTCAAATTCAACTTTCAACTCCACAAGATTAGGCATCAGCTTCAAAATCTTCTCACTATCCTCAGATGCATTCCATATCATGTCAAGCATTCACGGATATGAATTGATAGGAGCCTCAAATGAATCAATGTGAACATTTCAGGATAATAATGATGAAGTTGTACGCGTAGCACCCTAAGAAGTTTAAAGGTAATAAAATTAATTGTAAAATAATCAAAATACAGATGCCAAGAGAGTGAGCATATGAGAGTCCTGGAGCGAGGGCCAGAGTTGCTAGATTTAAGGG
>JAOXNR010052608.1:0-16078 GCA_028571225.1 Parsonsia alboflavescens | reverse complement strand
GTTTTGGCTGTTGCACTCCAGTTGCGCTTTATAGCAATTCCGTATATATATATATATATATATATATATATATATATTTATATGTTGTTCCTTGGTAGACATATGTGTTCAAACCCCATCGAGAATGAACTTGTACATTAAGTTTAAGGGATAAGATGAAGATGAGTGTCTTCTCTTTCATCCCTCATAATTAGTTAAATAACATTTTACTCATAGTTTACAATATTTTCGTTTTAAAAAGAGAAAAAGAAAAACTCTTCTATTTATACAAATCTATCTTGATAATTAATTAGTAAATAAATAAAATCCTACTAATAGGATCTAATCTAGATCAAATCCACATTTAGGAGCTATAAAGTCTAAAAAAAAAAAAAAAAGTCTAAGGCTAATCAGGAATATAAATATAAATATACATAAACATATTATTAATTCATTTGTATATATATACTTTGTCTGCTTTAACAAATTCCCTGGCTTTTGTGGCAACACAAAGAACATATAAAAAGTAGCCGGGAAAATTCCTCTGTCAAAAACAAAAAAAAAAAAAAAAAAAAAACACTGTTCGGAATGGTTAGTGATATTATATACTATTATTATAGCTCAGTGTGTAGCCACTAATAGTGACAAAGAGGAAGGTCCCCTGCAACCCTTTCTTTCTTTCTTATAGCTCACACATCAGACAAATGATCATTCGTTAATTGAAACAAAGTACCTTAAACTTTTTAGCCTTTTAGTGGGGGGAAGGAGCGTCGGCTTGATTTAACGTTCTGAACTTACTAGAGAAAATTTAAAATAAAAAAGAAAAGAAAAGAAAAAGGTTGTAAAATAACATGGTGGAATCACCGTAATGAGTAGCTTTTTGGAAGAAAAGAAGAAAAAAATAAAACATAAAAATTGGCATCTTTTCCCCCCCTTGAGACTTGGGGGACTCTTGGCTTTGTGTATGTAATGCATATATGGGATCTCTCACTTTATTCATCACTAGTTGTGTGTGCACTGTGAGAGTTTATAATCATGAAACCATATTTATGTTGATTGTTGATCATGACCGGACTATCTCATCACTTGGTATCGTGTTTGATGATGAGGAGCTATATAATTAAATGGTAAAGACATTAAGAAAGAAAGGGGAAAATATTTTATGAAGAAAATGGGTAATATTGAAAAAAATGAGGAAAATATTCATCATCTCTCGCAAACCACTCGTCCCAGGTCATTGGATTGTATATTTTTATTTCGGTGGAATCATAAATGTTATCAATCTGACCATTTAACTCTATGGATTTAACAATTTAACGTTGTGAGATTTGAAAATTTATTCATTTAACTATATGAGTTTTGTCGATGTAGCTATTTAATTTTGTAAAAATTTTCAAACAATTTAACTTGATCAAACCAAAAAAACATACGACTTTAATAGCTTTATATTCCTACCCTCACAAAAATTCTGTTTTACATCCTTTATTGATGAGTCTTTTAACCGTATGCATATATAAAGTGATCTTCTTGATTAGAAAATAATTGTTTAAGAGAGGGAAACTCAAAGGAGGGATTCATAATTAATCTTTAAAAGAGAGTCCTAAATTGGATGCATGGCATTGGATGCCTATTGTGTGCCTTTTCCACCAACAAAGTGTAAAGTGAGGAGAACTACTATGTATGTTTTTGTGAAAAAACACCACCAACGTAATGGCAAAGTGCCCTTCAAAAGCAGGGACACATGAACATCCCACCCTCCCTCCAGCACCACTGTCTTCCAATACCTCTCTCTATATATTCATTCATTCCTCTTCATCTAATTGATTTTCCTCATCTTCCGGTCAAACTCTTTGTTGTTTCCAGACCTACCGGCTTCAAATATGTATTGGGTCTTGTCAAATTTAATGCAAATCACCGTTTTATTGGGTAATAGAATTAAGAAGGGGCAAGTACTTTCTTCGAATCATGGCCACCTAATAATAAAGATTCCTATATATGCAAGGACTAAATCAAATCCCAGAAATCAAGTATCTAATGGTTTAATTTCGACAGCAATTAAAATTACCAGTCAAAAATTCCTCTAATTATAAACATTATTATATATATATATATATATATTTATACTGAATCCCAGTGTATATTTTTGGGTGACAAAATTGTTCTCATTATTGAACCTGCAGGGAAGTGGGAATTGCCCTTTACTATATTAGTATTACCTCTCTGTGTACCGAAATAAATAGCAACAAATGTTGCAACTACATTCTGATCTCATTCTGTACATATACAACTCAGTCTTCTCTCTTCATCGATCAATCACCTTCCTCTGTGGACCTCTAATGTATATAGATAATGATGCCAAAAACCCGAAGCTGGTCGCTATCTATATCTGATATTTGATGTAGTCGGAATTTTGCAGATGGGAAGCAGGTTGGACTCCAACCAAATTACAGTGGAATTTGTGCATTTATATACTATAAATATTTCTAAAAAATAAATAAATAAAAGAGATATTGTATATTTATATACTAATATTCATTGTATTGTTTCTTGCCATCCTTCATATTTCTTCAATTAAAGAACATCGTAATTCTTGAAAGATTGATGATCGTTTAAATTTTTCAAACAAAAGGACATTTAATTCTACACCGATACAGTATTAAATTTTCTTTTTATCTGAAAAATATTAAAGTTACCGAGAGAAAAGGAATTGAATCTAACCGATCGAGATTGAAGTTGAGATGTGTGATGAAAAATTTTTTCTAAGTTTATAGTAGTAGCTGGTATTATTTGTTAAACTGCAGTACCGATATTTAGTAACCATTTTTCGAGGATTGGACAGGTTTTTGTAACTATGGCAAATTAAAATTGAGGGGACCCTCCTTTGGTTTGTCATATTGCATGGCTATATTTATTACTCGAAGAACAGTGCGGGCATCATTTTCGTCACTGTTTTCCCATCGCTTTATTTCAGCAATGGCATAATTTGCCACTCAAGAACTAGACTCCCATAGCCATAATCACTTTCTTCTTCTCGACCTTAAAGGATCCAATCATCATCATCATATATAAATATTCATCCCTCATATTTTCCACTACCCTTCACTTTTTTTGTCTTTTCCAATTTCTTTACATTTCTAAAATGAACATCTCTCTTAAAGGAAATAAATAAAGTTATTTTATCGAACTAAGTCTATCTTTAACTAAGAATCCAAATCCACGTAAATCAACTTACGTTTAAAAAAAAAAAAAAATCCGTCAAAGATGACGGGGGATTTGGTAAATACCTATCCATTTATTAAAACTAGTTAAAATAAATGAGGGGACATAAAGAACCTTACTCCTATGTAGATAAAAATGAATTTACAACATAATAGAAATTGCAATTGAATATTATCTTACTTAAAGAAGAGTTTGCAGAAAGAATCAACTGTTAAGGAAATAGGTCGATCTATATATTTTACGGGTTTTACCGATCTTAACCTCCAAAACATGTTTCATATAAATATATATAGATTTGATAGGGTGTGCTCCGGAGCCCACCTTAATGCCCGTTCCAACCGTTACCGTAACGAAATTTTTGCTCCGTTTGGTTAGCTGCATGAGCACCGTAGCAAAAATTCCGTTACGGTAACGGTTGGAACGTCGGAGTGCCTTAGCAAAACCGTGTATATATATATATATTTATTTATGATGAGAAAGATAATCATTTAAGGTGGAGAATTTTGAGAAATGATGGATCTATAATTCAATTAGTACGGTAAGCATAAAATTATTGTAAATGACATTTTCTTTCCAAAGGGGCAAAAGTGAAAAGGAGAACGTGGGATGGATAGACACTAAGATTTGAAAGATGATGAATATATCGACCTATCCAGTACCACTCGCGATGATGTAGCCATATTTTTTGGTTTTTTTTTTTTTTTTTTTTTTAAGTTGTTATTATTATTATTATTATTATTATTATTATTATTTTGATCTTTGGATTCTGGTAGTAGCTCTTATCTGGATTATTGGCCCTAGAAATAAAACCATCTTTGGGTCCCCAAATTACCTCCTTTTGCACTTGGTCGGTGAGGTGTGGAGCAGCTTGCATATATTCCTTTTCAACGATTTATGCCCTTAACCCTAAAACCATAACATTATATGGTAGTAACCTCATGAGCCAATTACAATATCTTCTTAACTATTTCTGGTGGTAAATTTACAGTTTTACCATGGTAACAATCATGAATCTCAAATTTCAAATCTCAAAAAGAATAAAAGCGTAAATTTCATGTAGTTAAACTTTTTTTAATAAATGAAATTGACTGAATTTTATTTTTCCCCGTAATTACGTTTATACGTGCTTTATTTATACGAAGTACGTACCATTATATATTCCTTCTTCATTTGTTTTTCCTCCTGGTTATCTCTTGTTCTCAATTCGGCAACTACATGTATAGTAGGATCCATGACCTTACTATAAAAAGAAATACTTTAAATTGACAACAATTAGTTTTGAAATATCTACTAATGATATCGACAAGAGATCGAACATATGGGAAGGGAAGAAAAAGAATATTACAGCATGAATTACATGAGTCACTTAAATCTTACGCAATTCTTTAATATTAGAAGGAAAATAATAATAATAATAATAATACTTCCTTCATCCCGAAAATGAATGTCCACAAATATTCAATTTTTCTAAATTAATTAAAATTTTCTTTAAAAATTGATATTGTTGATTTTAAAATGAACTAAGTCAACTCATTTTTTTAAAATTTATTCAAGTCAAGATGGAACATTGAATTCCAAACAGCGAGAGTACTAATTAGTTAAACTTACTTGATCCTTTTGAACACTATTTTTCAGAAGATAAACCACTAATTAGTAATCCCATTCAAAGTACTAAACCCGAAATCATTAATCTACACGCATAAATGATAAATCATCACCAAAAATTCAATTACAAAAAATATGTCCAAATGGGAATGTTTGGTAGATAGTACTTTAAGGTTTCTCTTATTCATGAATCTTACCATAATAAAAGTCAAATATTCAACAAAATAAAGGAATTTAAAATTGAAAAGTCAGAGCATCTGCCAGACTGAGAAGTGGAACAACTGTTAATTTCCTCCCGCCGTTAAGTCGTTGCATCGAAAGTCAGGAGAGAATTAAAGTATTTATAATATTTCAACAAAACCATATGAATCTTTCAACTTCTTTTGAAATAAAAATCCCAACAACTGTCATAAACTCTCTTTATTAGGAAAAATTTTTTTCAAACTTTCATTGAAATGGACATCAATCAACTTTACTATTTCCCTTGACTGATCACACACACACGTTTATAACTTTCCAAATCCATTGCCGAACTCTTAATTTGGGACTATTACTGCTTCAAAATCAACAGTTCATTAAATCTTCGAAACACCCTTCATAGAAGATAAGGTAGAGTCGAGTCATGAAATTCTCAACAAATTATGATTCCTTGAAATTAGGTAGACTGTTAGCATTCTTATCCAATTTTAACTGTTAGTAGGTAGTTATTAAAACCTATATAAAAGGTTATTTAGATTTGAGTTATTTATAACAATCATACATGAATTTTATCGTGTATAGTAGTAACTCCCAAATATTTAATCTTCTTTTATTTTATTTTGAAAATTAATAATATTATTTTCTTCCTCTTATCATTAGCCTTATTTTGTCCCCTTAATTTTATAAATTTACATCTTTTGCATTCAATCATGTATTAATTCATTCCTTTCATTTCACTTGGTTTTCTTTGGGCACACTCCCCTTTCGAAAGATTTAAAAGTCCCTTCATCAATTCCATCATATGCAAGTACAAGTCTTCCTCGATCATTAATTTATGCTTAAATTATATCTCCTCAATAATATTATATACTCCCTCCTTAATTTTTAATATTTGATATTGAGTTTCATTAATCACTTTCTTAATTTAACGAGTTACATTTACTAACCGAACATATCAACACTAATTACAATAATGAGAAGAATGTCAAGACTTGCTTAACTTAATAATAAGCTGCAGCATTTGAAATAAAGAAATCTCAAGTACAAGATAAGTTAAGGGTATGTGAAAAAACACTATTTAATCCATACAAGGAGTTGTTTGCGAGTGTTGTAGGCTCATAATCATCTTTTGCACTTGAGATGGTATGGGTATGGTTCTGACTTAACAGATGAAAAAAAATTAAAAAAAGAAGTGATTGTTTTATGCAGGTGAGAATATTGGATGTGAGCCAAGTGATGGGCTCATGTTGATGTCAAAAAAGGAACAGTAGAATGAAAATTGTATTTGGTATCATATCTCAAAATAAACTAGGGAGGCTATAGCTATAGGTACATGATATGAGATTTGGACTTGCATTAGAAAGCCAAAATTATTGGGTACACGAAATTTGTGTCAAGTGGAACGTATAGGTTCAATCATATCAATCCCCCATCAAGCAACACCTAAGATGTGCTGGAGAACAAGTGAAATAATTATAATCTCATATTCATGATGGGAACAAAAGAAAAATCCTACTAAAGATTGATGATGTTCGTGCACACAATTAAAGGAAAAAAAAAAAAAACCCTCTAAAATGGACCATTTATATACATATATATATATATATATATATATATATGATTTGCACCCCAAGTATAGGAGGGGCATTGGAGATTTACATTATCACCAGTAAGAATACTTTTGGCCTTTGATTAAAGGGATTCAACTTTGGGAATGGATTTAAAGATGAAGAAGAAGGGATCGACAATAGTTTTTATCTTTTAAAAATCATGTTTTGAGAGGGGTAAAGGTTGTATTTTAAAAGATTGATGTGTTTTGGATCCTTTTGTTTCTAAAGTTGGTAATGATGATGGTAATGTACATGTCTCGAGAATTCCATATCAATTTTAACATAATTGTAAGTTTTAGGAAAACCCAAGTCATTTTGGAAAATAAATTCATATATATATATATATATGACAAATAAGATTAATTTATCAATGAAATAAATTAACTATCGTAACGTGGAATATATTTCTTTATGCTAAGTTACTTTAATGGATCATAACCTTTAAAGTAACAAGATGGTGAAATTGTGAAATAGATATCCATGATTTCCTCAATCATGTGGAAATGCCAGTGGTATTTGATTCCCTCGAATCCCTTCCTCGATTGATTCGGGTGGTTTGCTTCATCTTCCTTCGTTTATCTACCATTTGGCATTTGGGTCTTAGTCTTGGTTTAATATATAAAAATAGGGCTTAATTAGTGTTTGGGCCGTATCTATGATTTGAACGGGTCATTGAGACGATCCGTTCACTTCTCAAGCTCATTATCCTTTTTTTTATTGATGTCCGATTTAGGTAAAATTATGGATGAGATCATTGACCTTTACGTCATAGATAAGGCTATTCTATTACTTAAACAATTTTTACATGTCATTGCAGCATTTTCTTTATTGAGTAAATAGCCTTGTTTTAAAAAAATTTATTTTAATATTCATGTATGTAAAGAGAGAGAAAATCACCTAATTCTGATTAGATTTTTTTCCCTCCAAGTTGGAGCGTAAATTAGATTAAAAATAATTTCTGAGATTGAACAACTTCTATTTTTCATTTTGTATACTTCAATTCTTATGTACTACCCAATATGGGTATTCTTTGGATAAGTTCGGTGTTTTTTATTCGTTAGTAGTCCCGTTTAATACTTGATAAAGTAAATCTTGATTTTCATTTCTCTTTTGATGAACTTCAAAGAAGAGGTACATGCCAAATATATTAAATTTATAGAATAGTAAAATTTAAGTAAACAACCATAAAGCATTACATCAAATATATAGTATTTAGTAATCAAATAAATAAACCAAAGGATATTAGTAGTACTCGGCACAACAAAACCACTGCATTATTATTATTTGAATTCAGAATCTGATTATACAAATTATTTACCAAAAAATGTTTTAATTAATTATTATATGTTGAAAAGATAAATTTTCAAGGCACATAATTGAAGTAGTTGGAATTAAAATTCTCATAACATTAATAATAAAAGCGTAAAAGAACAAAGGAAGTTAACATTGTTAACTTTCATACTATTGTTGATATATATTGCTTAGCTTTGGAATTATGAATGATTAAACAAAAGATTGGAGATTGGTTAGATAATGAATAGAGGTGTAATTGTTTTTATTATTTTGTTCTCATTTCGTAATTGATAAAAATACTTTTGATTTGTAAAATAAAATAGAATAAAAATAAATAAAGTTTAACATTTTTTTTTACATGTGTCCGGACCAGTAAAAATAAAGAAGTTTACTTTCTATATTCTTCTCTTCTCTTCTAAATTAATTTAAAATATTTTAAAATATCTATGAAAAGATCACACTTACCAATAATCTTTCTCGTGATCCCATTATCTTTTTAATTTTACATTAAATTGAAGGAAAATATTTAAATTTATTTTATCAATATATAAATATTTATTTATATATTTGAATCATTCGTCTTTGATACGCTTGGCTATGCCCAAAAACATAATTAATTTTTAAAAAAATTGGATGGGATTAAGTAAGTTAATTAGGTATGACCCTTATATTTCAAAACTAGAAGTAAAAAGAAAAAAAATATAGGTTACCCATTTAATTTGATCTTTAACAAAGATATAGTATTTATAATTTAATTTATTTGTACATTATTATAGAATTTTTATAAAATTAGATCGAAAAGTTAAGGAATTAGATTTTTGAATTTTTACATCAAATCGAAATAATTTTGAATTAAAAAGATTAGTGTTGGCTTATTTATAACATAATAGTGGCTTTGTCAACTTTTTACATGTACGAAGAAACGCTAAATCAATTGTTGGAATTGATCGAAACAATTGAGAGAAGGGGTGAGAAATGACACGAAAGATTCGTTATGTTATATCATTCGAATAGGTAAGAAAGTTATGAGAATAGGAGGAATCATAGTCGTCGGGAGGGGAATGAGTATTATAACACACATTTGACTTCATTGCCGGATGCTACGGCAATTTCTTGTGCCACAATTGATGTTGTCATTATGAAATAAAAGTCGAGAAGAAATAAATGATATTGTGCTTGTTGCGATATAAATATATATTTATTTTAAATTCTAATTTAATAGGATTGAGAGACTTTCATGCACGAAATCCCGATTTTTTAATTTGAATAATAAATATTTATTGTTCGAGGATGATCCTAATACTTTAATGAGATTTTAAACTTCTAATTTGAGTTCATTTTTAATAATGCTTAAAGTTTTTGTCTTTTTTTTTTTTATAATAATCTTTAAAGTTTTTATTAATTATTCAAGTAAATAAAAAAAAAACTAATATACAAGGTGAATTTATATCTTCAGAAGACTATTCAATTGTGCGACTCAAATTGATTTGTGCTATTTTCTTTTCTTTTTTTTAAATCATTGAAAGTGTATTGCATTTTACTTATTCATTTAGATATTTTACTTTACACAATTTATTGCATTAAAAAAATACGGTTAATCAACTAGATCAAATCAAATACTAATACAAAGTGAACATAGTGCGCTATCTGTCCGTAATTGAATGCCTCATTTTTTTTTTTTAGTTTATTGGAATTGAATATCTTATTTTCTAATTTATTTAAACTTTTATTAAAAAAAGTGATGTTGCAAGTCAAACCATTTCCTTAAGGCGTGTGCAAAATTGAGACATTCAATTTGAAATAGAGGGAGTATTAAAGGCTTTAATTTGATTCATTTTGATGTCAATTTTTTCAAAATACTCAAAAGTGAACCGAATCATGCCGTAAACACAGACAGCACTCAAAGGCATAACTTTGAAATTTAATCTATCATCCCTCGAGTTTCTTTGAATTAGGATCAGATTCAATATGTTTAAAAAATATTATATATATTTTTTTATTTTACTAGCGACATTTGAATCAATAAAATACACTTCTTGAATATGCTATTTCTAAAAGAATTTTTATTTATTTATTTTGCATTTGAGTGTAATAATTTTTTTTAAAAAAATTAATATAAAAAATTGATTGGGTGAAAATATTCTTAGAAAATTTTTTAAAAAATTTAAATATTTTTGTTCATCCTCTGTTTGAATTATAAAAATAAAATAAAACCTTAAAAAATTTTTGGAATGAAAGTGATAAAAAGTAAAATTGAGAAAAACTACAGGCCTACACAGTTGGGACCCAAGTTGAAGCCCAACACTTATGTTGCCCTTATTCATGAATTTACCCAAAGCCTAATTTAAGTAGCCCAATAAGATTATATCACGAAATGCAACCCAGAAAGTGTTGCACCCAAGGTACCAATTTTACTTCCTTCAAAATGTATCCTTTAAATCCCTCTCTCTCATCATCTCTTTTGTTGTAAAACCTTCAAGAATTCAGAGTCTCAATTCCCTACTGAGATTTTGGGCAGCTTTGGAAATGTTTAGTCTCGGAAGGTTCTCATCGCAACCACAATGCAATTACATCATTCTTCACAATTCAGTGTCAAAGATGTTTGTTTTGCCTACTAAAACCCTTCTAATCCAATTTTCTTTTTCTCCAAATGGAATGACAAAACTTGGTGGTTGTGTTGGTTTTGCTCGAAAAGGAACTGGGTTTAGCATGTATGCCTCCAAGAGTCAAAGAAAGGGTGGGAGTGACTTGTTGGAAATGGATGATTTTGAGGAAGATGGTGACTTTTTTGAAGATGAAGAGGAAGGTTTGGAGGAGAGTGAGAGTGAGGGTTTTGATGATGAGGAGGAATTTATTCCTTTGAATAATATGAAGCAATGGCTGAGGAACAAGCCTAGTGGTTTTGGGGATGGCAAAGTGTATGATACTTCAATTGAGGATAAGCTCGTGGAGGAAATAGAGCAGGGCAGAAAAGCTCAGCTGGCTAATATCAACAAGCTCAAGAATAATCCTCTGCAACCCAATTTCACAAAAGAAGGTGTTCTGAAAGAGAAGGGTAGGGTCCCTTTTATTCTTCTTACTGAATTAGTATATGCCGTTTTCTTTTCAATTTCTAGATGACTTGACATTGTATGTTGTGTAGTTACAAGAACTTTTTATTTTTTATCATTGTTGACTCGATTTGCGTAGTTTGAAGAAATTGTAATGTAGTTTGGTTACTGAAGTATAATATGTCTTGGTTAATTTTTTTTTCTTATTGGATTTTCATTCTCAATGGCCACCGCTCGTGGTATGTAGTGGAGAGCCCCCAATGGAGCATTTCCAACTCCCTATCAAAATGAGCAGGAACATGCATAGTCTGTCATCTAAACAAAGTGAAATAATTATGTCCTGTATTTACTTCACTTAGGATGTATGTTTGTCAGGAACAGAATTATGTATCGTATCATTCCTTTTTACAGGACCAAGTGCTTAGAAGTTTATGTTTTATAGAAGTAATTCTTGTTCCAGCCAGTAGACATTACAGAGAGACCAGAGGTAACTTGATCCTTGAAATAAAAAAATCTTTCATTTGGAAACTAGGATAATTGAAACTGCATTTTGACAATTTGGCAGCAGTTGAGGCGATCTTAGTTGCACCACAATTAAGGATTCAAATTTATCCACTTGACTAGTCCTTGTGCTCTCGGAATACTCATTCTAGTCAACAAAAACTGGAGGACTTATCATATCACTTGTGTTCCTAGTTGAATCATTTACCTTCAATTGCTTCCTTTAATTTGCTTTTCTTGACTTTCTTGCATATTCTACCTAATTTTAATAAACTGTTAAGTTGAATCCTCAAAACAATAAAAAATAAAATAATAATAAAAAATGTGATATCTGAAGGGGCATCCATATATTTCTATTGTAGTTGAATTAATGCATGCTCCTTCTTCGATGTACTATATATTTATAAGATAGTGTTGCAGCTATGACTTCAATAACCCCATTTAAGATTTTATCCATGGTAAGAAGTTTGAGTAAGTTTTCCAATGTGGTTATTGTGGTGTAGGCCCTTTTTTAACGTAATTCGAGTATCTAATTGTGTTAATGAAGCTCAATAGCTTGTTCGTTGGAGTACTTTCAGTGCTTATGGACGTCATATTTTTCTTGACAAAGTTATAAAATATTTGAACTTTTGAAGTTATTGTAGTAGCACACTTCAAATGACTAAGGAAACGTCAAACAGGATAATAAAAGAAAATCAAAGCGAACGGAAGATGTTTCATTGTTAGTTGAGTTGAAACAATGACGTGGAGATGGCCATTTTCTTATATCTTTAAGCAAAACTGTTTTTGCTAGTTCTTCTAATGGTAGACGAGCTTTAGTAATAGCCTAAAATCTGGTGTTACATATCAAAGAAGCTCATAATGGATTTTTGCTACATTGTTAACATAAAGTTAAAAGTTCCATCTCTGTTACCATATTTTGCAGTCTCTGAACAATGTAAAGATGGTTTTCAAGTGCGTTTGGTCAACCTTCCCAAAAAGAAGAACATTCACAGGGATCTTCAATTGGCTTTTAAAGGAGCTCCTGGAATAGTTAACATAGTTCCACTTGTTTCAGGAAACAAAAGAACCAGAGACCCAATCTGCAAGGGCATTGCCTTCATTAGATTCAGATCTGATGATGATGCATATGTGTAAGTTTTCTGTGTTTTCCTGTAACTTGGGCGTGTAGAGCGAGTATCCAGAGCTAAAGCTCTCTTTATCCCCTATCAGTCTGGTTTTTGACTCTAATATATGTCAGCAAACTTAGATGGCAAATCATGTTCTTCTAGTTTTGCCTTTTATGCTTTGTTTATTGGGTGGAAATGGTCCTTAAGCTCCAAGTTCTCTATGGTAACCTTTTCCATATAATAGGTTTGTGCAGATTTTCACTGGAAAAAGCATAGCATTTGGCAAGGTTCAGAAGCAACTAAAATGTGAAATGACTACCATAATGACTGAACGGAGGAATTATGAGCAAATTGCTGAGGAAACTAGCTACAATGCTCAACCTGCAGACCACAGTTTTGAATCTTCCACAGAGGATGTCTCTGTTGAATTGAAGGCTCGGGATAAGATTAAAGTGCATGAGTCAACAACACAAGCTGAGGATGATGGGGTACCCAAGGAACAACTAGAATCTAAATGGGATAGTAACAGAGAGACTAAAGAAAAGTCAATTCATAAATCATCTTCTTCCAAGAAGAAGAACGAAAAAATACAAGAGAAAAAAAAGGCAGCATCCAAAAGGAAGAAAAAGATTACACCAAAATTTAATATTCCAGGGTCTGCTAACAGGTAAACTAGGACTAACCTTCTCCTTGAAAAATCAGATTGTTAGTTCTGTTCTTTCTTTCCTACTCATGTTACAAAACCTTTCGCTGCTTTTTCAGGTTGAGGATCAGGGAGAAAGAAGTGCTCACAGGAGTTTTATCCAAATATGGAGCAAATGCCTCATTAGCTACAAGAGAACAAAGCTGATTGATAATGTCTCTGTGGTTTGAGAACTTCCAGTCTTTCAAGCATGTAGAATACTGATCGACTAGAAGAACACATGGTAGCTCCATGTCAGCTTAACATTCTAAGGGCAAAAGGTGAACCGCATTACAAACTAATGGTATAGAAAGTGAATCTTTTTTGGTATGCCACATCCGGTTACAATGTTTAGTAAAATATGTGAAAATTGGAAGGATTTGCATAACCTTTTCATTCTTAGAATCTTGTTGAATGGACATTGTTCATTGCCTCCTACTGGGAAAGGAGACATTGTTCTTGCAGAAGAATGCACCATCTTTTGCAGTTAAAAGTTAATACCTTCAACTTACAGAATGTGAGACGAATGAGTTTGGTCCTAAATATTACCAAATACTAGTACTATTGAAGCTTATTTCTTGACTACTCCAAAAGAAGTAAACAATTTCCACAGTTCTAATATCGCAAGGCTAAATGTATGGAAATATATGAATGGAAACTTCAAACTTCTATTTGACAAAATATATATATATATATATATATATATTGGATGAATGACTCCATTCCATATCTGATATTACAGATTAATTCCGTAAAAGTTGATTTTTTTTTGTTGATCTTATAAATATACATGATTAATAAAGGACAAAGTTAAGATTGTGAGATAAAAATTAATAAAAATAGTTCAAAAAATTATTTTTATTTTTTGATGTTCGAAATTGAACAACTCATTCTTTAAATTAGTTAATACTTGACTGTAATTTGACATTATTGGTGTATATTAAAACTTAAGTCAAACATTTTACTGTAATTTACTTCCTGTGAAATTTAATATTTAATCTTAAATATAGAAATATATTTTAATTCAATTAAAAAAAAATGGTAAACTTCTTACTCTCATCTAACTACTCAAAATGTATATTTTTAAAAATATTTTAAAAGATTACCAAAAATAATTTTTAATAATATGAGATATACTATTTTATTATATGATTTTGATAAAACTTGATTTATTGTTAGATTTCTACCAAATGTTATTCAAAGTTTAGGATTTGATTGATTACAAACCTGATATTTTATAAATTGTTTCTATATAATTACTTTTAAATAGTGTATATTTTAAAGAGTGATTTAGGTTAAAATTAAATTTTGAAGATGAAATGTTTTTTTTTGTCACAATAGTAGATAGTAAAATTATATTTCTATTGGTGGCGTGATAACAATTTATCAAAAGAATTGTTTGGTTTCTAAGAAGCATATAAGATGGATGAAAATTTTGAATTTTAAAGTAATTATAATGATGACAGTAAAGAGAATATATTATACGAATATTAACATGATTTTTGTAGTGAAAAATTTTTTATCATGAATGCTAATTTTGTAACCTTCCACTATTCCTATCTCATGATCTTTTGAAAATTTAAATATGTTTCTATACTATTAATAAGAAATCTACCATAAATTACATTGAAGGGAGAATAAAATAGTAAAATTTTTTAGTATATTTAAATTAGTAAGGAAGGTTTCAATAAAAACATATGTTAATTTATTATCAAAAGCACAATTGCCCGCTTTGCAACGGATTTTTAAATTTTGTAAGTATGATATCAAATAAAAATATTAATTTATATATATATTTTCCAAATGGAATTCTTATTGAAAATTAAATACATATTTTATGAATAATTTTCTTTTATTGAGATTAATTTTAATGAATTGAAAAATTAAAATATTCAAATGTCTCTCTTTTAAAATATCAAAATTAGATTAAAAAAATTATACATTTGTTGAGAAATCTAAAACTTGTCATTTTCATTAATTAATACACATAAAAATAAATATAAAAATATATAATATTTCATTCCATGATACAATAATTTAAATAATTAAATTCATTATATACATAAAATTATTCTTTTATTTCACAATATATTGATTACTTAAACAATAATTACATTATACTATTGGAATTAGTCTCAATGAATCTTTAAAATAAAAAAAGAATAAATACGATATATATATATATATATATATATATATATAATAAAATTGCATTAGATGGTTAGTTTATTAGACTCAACTTCACACTTCTTTTACCATTTAATAATTTTCTAGTTGGTGACTAACCTCCAATTAGTTATTGACTTATAAAATTATCTCAAATAATTAACTATAATATTAGTTAAGAAATTGAATAGATATTTTAAATTTTTTTTTAAAAAAAAAAATCCAGAAACTAAACAATTGAATCACCGAATGAATTTACTTATTTTAATTCATTAGTAGTTCATGTGATTTATTTTGAAATATTCAGAAAAAATCATTATGCATAATACTAATTTATAGTCTATAAATTCTTTAAATTATAATACTATATAGTGTGTATATATACACATACATATATATTACATAAAAATATAAATACAGATAGATATTTATAATACACTACAATGAATTTGAAACATTACCTATTTTAACCCCTTCCAAAAGAATAAAAAAAAAATATATATATATAAACAGTAAGAAATGCTATAAATGAGTCGAACCGGTACCAAAGCCGAGTCAACCTACCTAAAGCCCCATCTATACAGTAGTACATCTATTACAAATTTACAATACTACTGCTGCCTACCCCGCACGACTGCCCCTACCCCAACCCCCAACCCCAACCCA
>JAOXNR010052607.1:0-16079 GCA_028571225.1 Parsonsia alboflavescens | reverse complement strand
ATTTATATGATTATTGAAATATTAAATTAAAATTATTAAATTAAATAGACATAATGGAGAAGATGATTAGTAGGAACGGCGTCCATCATCGATACACAGTCTTTCTCCAATTATTATCTTCAAAAGTTTTTAAGTCCAATATTTAGCAAAATCATTTCAGTTGCCGAATCTTGACTCTATTTTTAACATATTCTTTTAATGTTACTCCTCCTAACTGGAATTGAATGTCACAATTTAATTTACATGTATTTTAAGAAAAAGATTTGGCTTAACATTTCAACAACACTTAATAAGAAAATTGTAACCTATAAACAGTGAAAAAAATATAATAATTAACTAATTAAGGAGGGAAGAGAGGTGCTCGAACCCTAATGAATGAACGGAACAACTCCTATAATTATAAATGAATTTTATTTACTCCGAATTCAAATTTGGTTATAATTTTATAATTGATAAGACTACATCTGTATAATTTAATAAAACGAGTCTAAATTAATCAAGAGAAATTTTAATTTATTTTAGATATGTCTAGAACATAATAAGATCATATGTTCTAGGAAGTATTAACCCAATAGCTAATCAGATTCTTTCAAAAAGAGACAATTGTTCTCTAATAATTAATCTTATGACTTTAGTAATGTTATTTCTTTTTGGATTTTTCCCATAAAAAAAAATAATAAAAACCTCATTTAAGAATGCCACGAGTTGTATTTGATGAAAGATGCAATTATTTGATTAAATTATTATCTTAATATATAATCAAATTACAAACGGTTTACGGACAACTAGGATAGTGTTTTGAAGTTAATTATACAAGATTACTCTCTCAGAATAGACACTTAGGCATCGGAGCTCTTTCTTGGGTGACAACCCACTTCAGTAATCTACTCCTTTTCTTCACAAGTTGTGATCACAGACGCCATTGCGATTCGGGCTGACCCAAAAGTTACTTCCGAGCTCCATCAAATACATATAAGCGTACTTCATATGAAATACTCTAATGCACTCTATAACATTACTATTATTTATTTATTCGTATATTAATTTGAAATCTTAATTTTATATTTAAGTAAATTATGTTAATATATTTAGTGATGTATTCAACTTCATAACTTTTTATATAATGAAGTCAACAATCTTGTTTCACCTTAGGGACAAATATTGTGGAAAAAGATGGAGTATATGTATACCCATGGCAACAAAAAATTTTTGACTTTGTAAAATAAATACTAAAACAAAGAGACATAAAGAAGGAACAACAATTCTTTTATTGATCAATTTAGAGAATTTTTGGATTCTTTCAAAATAGTTTTGTTTTATAATTTGGTGGGGGTAATCTCCTATTCATAGATATAGGAAGATGAACCTTGATAAATAGTCTCTGCTTCCCTAAATATAAGCGTAGTTATTAAGGAGAAAGAAAATAGTATTAAAACTTCTTAATCCGTGTGAAATGACAGCCAACTTCTTATATTGTGGGAATAGGATACAAACAATTATCACAATTATTAATAAACCTTATTAATGGATAGAATAAATTAATTAATCGATAACCATTAATGAAACTTATTTACGAACCATCATGAATAGTTATAACATTTTCTGATCTAATATAGAGGAGTTGGAAAAAGGAATCGCTCGGAAGTGGATATAATCCTATTTATATTTGTGTAACGAATATACATTCATTCATTTATTTCATAACAATAGCACAATTTAACTATATGAAGTATCTGCACACATATAAGATAGAGGGATGGAGAAAGAGTTTAAACTATTAAAAATCATCATATCAATTTGAAACTTTTCCTTTTATATAATTATTAAAACAAGGTACACACACATGAATTTCCCTCCACTCTATTTAATTATAGGGCATGCATCTTATTGCAGCCCCTGGTTTGGGGTTAGAGGAGGACAAGACAAATAACCCTAGATAGAATTACTATCCTTGAATATTATTGAGAGACATAAAGAGAGTTAGTGAGCGAGTAAAAAGGGGGGAAAATGAATAGAATGATTGTGAGCCCTACTTTATATTTTGGGGATAGAATGATTGTGAGCCCTACTCTAATCATCTTCAAATTGTGAGCCCTACTTTATATTTTGGGGATAGAATGATTGTTTTTGGGTCAAAAAATTTCAAAACCTTCCGAGTTGCCGCATCTTGACTGTTGGTTATAATTAAATGGTTAAATTATTCAATTTTATAGAATGGACTTTATATAATTAACTCATTTTATTTTAAAACTATTACTTCTAGTGTGGAGGGAGTAATATTTTAAAACTAAGACATTTATTTCCAGACGAAGGGAGTTTATATTAAAAGTTTTATGGAATAAAATGGAAATATTACTTTTGTCATGAGATAAAATGAATCAATATTGTATTAAAATAACAAAAAAGAGGATTACAAGACAAGACATTCATATTATATATATATATATATATATATATATATATATATTTATATGCGCATGTGTGTGGGGGGTAATGCTACGGAATGTACTAGTGCACTAAGCATATAGTATACAGTTAAATCTCTAACGATTAACATTTGATTTTATTTTTAAAAAATAAAATTTTCAATAGAAAATTTATTTTTTGCATATATATTTTATATATGATACTCTAAAAGAATAAACTAAACTTTACGGGTATTGGATCAATATTATTACTTTTTTTAAATAAAAAAAATAATTGACTGTTATCTCTGATATGTGCTCTCTATAGTTGACACGTGCACTTTGTAGCTTTTTCGATGATGGTAATGTTATAGAGTGCACTATTAAGTCTCTAACAGTCAAAATTAGTGATCAATATCTGATTTTATTTTTAAAAAATAAAATCTTCAATAAATAAATTATTTTTTTGTAAATGTATTTTATATATTATACCCTGAAAGGATAAACTAAATCTTAGGGATACTGGATCAAATTTATTTATTTTTAAAATAAAAAAAGTTAACAATTAATTTTGACTGTTAAAGACTTAACAGTGCACTCTATAGCATTTTTGTAGGGTTTAATTTATCCTTTTAGGAGAAAATATATAAAATACATTTACAAAAAATAATTTATTTATTGAAGATTATATTTTTTAAAAATAAAATCAGATATTGATAGTTAGAGACTTAACTATGCATTCCATACGGGGTGCAGTGGTGCACTCTATAGCATTACACACTCTCTCTCTCTCTTTCTATATATATATATATGGGATCCAGTCACTGTGTGTGACGTTGCACACCTTCCTGTGTGCACCAAAACAGGAAATGACATTGTTTAAATTACCCTTCGACTGAAGAACCAAAGCTCTCGTCCACTCTTCCCACTGACCGAGCTCTAGTCGTTGGCCACCACCTTTTTCTTCATACCCCTTCACCGAACTTTCAACAAAAAAGAAAGAGGAAAAAGAGAAAGAAATAGATTGAGCTCCAAAAATTGAACCTTTCAGTTCATACCCATTCATGTCATGAGCTAAGGAAAAATGTAAAAAAGTTGAACCTTTCAGCTCATAAAAATCAACAAAAAAGAAAAAGGAAAAAGGTTGTTTTCAATTAATTGGAACAGTAGGAAAAGAAACAAGGAGACATTGATGTAATTGAAAGATTAGGGCGGAATATGTTTAGAGAAAAATTAAAATTTCAAAATATCACAAAATTAATTTAAGGAAAAATCGTAGGTAGGTTAAAGTTGTCCCTTCTAGAATATATTAGTGGTGAGTGTGTAGATCAAAGATCCTAAGTTCAAATTCCACCAACACCTTTTTTATTTGAATCCTGTACGTATCCATGGATAGCGGTTATAGGCTAAAAAAAATATGGGCAAAAAAAAGAGTTGAAGTTAAACCACGCCTCAATACAATTAGCTTCATTTACCTTCTCATGTGTTACTCCAATTAAGATGATCTAAATTCATTTAATTAATGTAGATGTACATTCGGTTTCCATTTAAAATTTGAGTTTTACCTGTAAATTGTTGGGCAAAAATATAGAACTAAACCAAAATTCCAAGAAAACCAAGCAAAATCAAACAAAGTTTAACATAATAAGAATCAAAATAAATAAAGAAATGTTAGACTACAAATTAAATAAATAAAAAATAATTTTTTATCACTAGAACACACTAATTTGTATTTTGAATAAAAATATAATTTATTTTTCAGTTTTTTTATTTTTAAACCAAGAACCAAAAGCCAAACCAAAATTTCTACAAATAACGTAAAACCAATTTTGATAAAATCAAAGCGATCGGTCGAAGTGAAAAGTTCAAAGTACTCAAATCTGCAAATATATATAATAAAAATTAATTTTAAATATAAAACTTTTCTGCATCTAATTAAAAAATTGAAAGAACATATCATAAAGAAATTATTCAAAAAATTTAATATTGAGGATAGATTATTTTTGTTATCTTACAACTCTCTATACATAAGAATTACCTTAATAAAATTAGTTTGATCGTATAAAAGTTGTTATACTATAAGATAAATAAATATTTTAGACTATTCAACGTCGAGAATTAATTCTGCTTTCCCCATATTCCATTTGTAGAAGTCAAACATATATATATTAACACATTAATAATCCACATGCAGCAATGCAAAGTATTTGAACATAAGATTTTATGGAAAGAATATTAATTGTGGAGAATCATGACTTAGAAAGATATAAAAAGTATATAATATTATAAATATTAATATATCAACCTGAAATTGTTATTCCTTTTACATTCCCAAATGTAAAAATAGAAACATAAACTTTTGTCGACATTCCAAAATAATATTGATGATATTTAAACTCAAAACCTATTATCGATATGTTGACTACTCCATCCACCATTCGAGAAGGTTCTCAAAGTCTCTAGAACCAACCAAAGGGGTGGAAGATGTACTTATACGTACAGCCCAGAAGCTTTTAGCCAGACTACCTATTCGGGCCCACGATGTCATATCCCGGCCAGTGCTTGGCTTAAATGCCTTTTTACACAATGCCCTGTTACTTAGATAGATTGACTGGCTTAAGCTAAAAGCAAGAAGAAACATAGAAACTTAAACTCAATTATTATATCAAACCAGTACAGATGAAACTGAAACAAGTACAGGAGAGAAATTTCTTCCTCTTTACTTATTTAATAATTATGATATAAATTATTATGTTGTCACACATACGTAACCCTAGATAGATATTGATCGGGCGGTAGAACTACATGAATCTAATTAACTGTACCAGCTAATTGAAATCCAGGGTTTTGGCTGTTGTGAGAAGAATAGAATGTTGCATAATTCTGTTTATCAGGATTAACCTGGAAATCCGGAATTCCCGGAGGAATAACAAACAATTCACCAGCAGTGATGTTTATAAAGGATAACATGTTGTCGGGAGAAAAAAGCCCTGCCAATAGATTTCCCTCCATGACGAGGACAACTCGGACGCCCGAGGGTGGGTATGGGGAGGGTTGTACCGCCGGGAATGAAGGTAATTCTCTTCATGGAAATTCCCAGTGTATTGGGTCTGGGGAATTGAGTGACAAATGCCTCAGTGACGTTTATACCATTGAAATCAAAACCAATAGGCGGGTCAACAAAGACAGGGGTGAAGAAGTCCATTCCAGTAACTTTACGAGGGTTTTTGCAAGGAAAGCCATTGAGGAAGAGAGTTGAGCTCAAATCCGCCATGCAGAAGTCTTGCAATGGACTTGGATCGCTGCAGTGGGAAGGAAATGGAAGAAGAAGAAGTAGAGGTAACATGAGATAAACTGACAAGGGCAAGGGGAAAATGAGATGCATTGCATGAGAGGCCATATTTGTTAATTTGCTTAAGCTTTTAAGGGAGTATTATGCTTGATAGTTATAATCTTTAGCAAGGCAATGTATTGATAGAGAGATTTTGGAGGTCTTCAAAAGTTTATATAGGAAGGAAAGGTGTTCATTGTAATCTAAATATGAATTAACTTATTTTAATTTAAAAAATAAAATATTTAATTTTATATAAATATTTCAAATAAAAACATTTAATTTTGAAGTACAGAAATAATAAGAAATGTACATACATATACCACATTATTTGAAGTCTTTGTGACGTAGAGAAAAAAATTAAGAAGATTCATTTATTTATCAATTTGACTAACTTTTTTAAGATAAAATTCTAAATAATTTATTTTTCTTTAGACTACCTAGAGCATTAAATTTAAATAATATATTTTTTTATATGAATTTATTCATTTTACAAAGATTTTTATCTTAAAAATTAAATTCTTTTATAAAAATAATTTTTTAAAAAATATAATAATTTAAAACTTATAATACCATTATATGAATCTAATTATTATTTATTTAATTAATGATTTTCTTTTAGATAAAAAATAACTTTTTTTAGTTTTTATTATTCACATTTCTATCATACGTAAATTTCTTATTCTTCCTTTAAGTAAAGGGAATTCGCCCCAAACTCGATTCTTCCTCACAAAACTCATACTTTCTATTGCCCACATAGTTCATAGGCAATAATGGAGATTATTAAAGTGATCCAAGAGGTTATCTGCAAGCAAATGAAAATTTGAAGATAGCACATCCAACAAATTAATTATGAGAAAAAATGAAGAATTTTATTTTCAATGAATAAGAATAAAGAGATTTTCTTCAAAATTCAAAAGTCAAGTGATATGTCATTTTTATATATATTATATTAAATACGAAGAGTCATAAAGTGAAACATTGTTAACTCATCAAAAACTATAATTTCAAGCATTTTGATGCGTTTGCTTCTGATTTTATATATTATAATAAATTATTAATATGAACCCTAAATCTTTAGAAAATATCAAATTTTCATTACTTTCTGAAAATATACAAATATTTTATTTTTTCTTATAATTTAAAATTTTAAACTAGTCAACTAATTTGGTGGATCCCTTCAACTTTTTATCTTCTCATTAAAAAAAATATATTATCCCTTATTAATTCTGCTTATTTTAATAAAATAAGATTTATCTCAAAACCAATTATTCAATTTTTATTTTTTCCATAAAAAAACTTATTTTAATATCTTTTTTTTAATATAATAAGATTTTTCTTCAACAATATTCAACTTTTTTATCTTTTTATATCTCCCTATATATTCTTTACATTTTCTTAACAAAGACCCAAGCAAGGTAGGAGTAGTTTTCCTAGTTGTATAAATGGCTGAACTTAGTCCAAATTTATTTGATAAGTTATACATTTATTTTAAATTTAATTATTATCTTCATAACTCAATTTATATGCAAAAATGAAAATGTTCATTAATTTCTAAGTGTTGGCTTGAAAGTGAAACTATCATTTATTAAATGAATTTAATTTGTTCTTCTAAAAATGTAAGGAAGAAAAAAAGGTTAATATTTGACAATGATGATTGAAAAATTTTTCATTGGTCTTTAAATGAGTTTTTTTACTGTAATTTTCATTCGTCTAATCTCCAAGCAAGTCATGGGGCATTGGGGCTTCTCTTTTTTTCTTTCATATGGGGCTTCTTTGAAAAGAACTTAATTACATGAATATCACGTGGGGAGCAGCCATTATGATAACAACAATTACATAATAAAGCAAGTCATGGGGCATTGGGGCTTCATTTTTTTTTTTTTTTTCCCTTTCTCTCTTGTAGAGCTTCTTTGAAAAGAACTTAATTACATAGACAACAGCAATTACGTAATAAATATTGAAATGACACATGCTATTTCATCATTTAATTTAAAGGCATAGTCCCTCTGTTTAAAAAAGATTATCGTTTAAAGATTTTTCATCAGAATTAAAGTAATTATAATATTATCCATTTAAGACATGTTTACTCTCTTTAATTTACCTTGAATTGCATCCCAAATCCTCTTTCCTCATTTATTTTCTCTCTCCTTCTCTCCTTTATTTGATTGGTTAATTTAAAAATTGGGATATGTAGAGTGTAGTTAATTTCATTGAAAATGTTAAAAGGAAGTTTGACAAAGTAAGGATAAAATAGGTAATTCGGTCATATCTCTTGTCTTGAATAGCATAAACGACATTCATTTCAAAATAAAATTTTTTTTTCTTAAACGACATTCTTTTTTAAACCCTAATGGAGGGTGTAATTCTAATGACAAGACATAATAGTTAATGCATCATTTTTAAACACTATTGTAGTCTCTTTCCAATGACAAGACATAATAATTAATTGCTCTAATTTCTATAGTACTAATTCTTCTATGAAAAAAAGTAGTAATTTATTTTCATTATAAATCTTTTATTTATTTTCTTCATTTAAAAATAGATAACATTACAATAAAATAATTCATTGTGGCCTAATTAGGTTCCTATCAAATAATTCTATTTTTGTCCGAAAGAATAATTAATCCTATACCAATTAGGATTTCATTTTATTTTTTTAGGCATAGATTAACAAATTCAATACTTAATCCTAAACAACTCTGAATTTTCTAACACACATCTAAATGTCACTCCTTATTAGTAAACCAATAAAAATTAACCTATGTTTCTTAAAAATCTTATACAAAACCTTTAATTATTTTATTAAATATATTTTATATACTAAATCCTAAAAAATAAATTTCATAATAGAATTTATGTAATATTTTAAATATGAGACCTTTAATGATTTCAGGATTGTAAATAGAATTTCGGTTCTTTCAATCTCTAAGCAAGTCATGGGGCCCCCTTTTTTTTTTCCCCCTCTTTCTTTCGGGAATTCTTTGAAAAGAACTTAATTTCATGGATATCATGTGGGGAGCAGCCATTATGACATCATGTGGGGAGCAACCATTATGACAACAGCAATTACGTAATAAATACTGAAATGACAAAAGCTATTTTGTCATTTAATTTAAGGGCATACTCCCTCTATTTAAAAATTAATGTCGTTTAAGGATTTTCCATCATAATTAAGATAATCATAATATTATACATTTAAGACAAGTTCGTTCCTCTTTGATTTACCTTGAATTGTATCCCCAAATCCTCTTTCGTCCTTTATTTTCTCTTTCCTTTTCTCTCCTCTCTTCTTTATCTGATTGGTTAGTTTGAAAATTGAGATGTGTAGTGTAGTTAATTACATTGGAAAATGTTAAAAGGAAATTTGACAAAAAAGGATAAAATAGGTAATTCAATCATACCTTTTTCTTTAATTGTGTAAACAACAGTGATTTGGAAACAAGAATATTTTTCTTAAACGACATTCCTTTTTAAGCAGAGGGTGTGATCATTTTTGAAAAAAATATGCATTAATTATTGCACTTGAAAGGAAAAATTATTGGACTTCCTCCACTGTTGCAGTCACTTTCCGAAGACAAGATATAGTAATTAATTGCTCTAATTACTATAGTACTAATTCTTCTACAAAAAAATAGTAATTCATTTTTATTATAAATCATTTATTTATTTTCTCCATTTTAAAATAGATATTATTTTAATAAAATATTTCATTTTGACCTAACAATGGTTCCTGATCAAATAATTCTTTGGGGCTTCTTTGAAAAGAACTTAATTACATGGATATCACTTGGGGAGCAGCCATTATGACAATAGCAATTACATAATAAATACCAAAATGACAAAAGCTATTTTGTCATTTCATTTAAAGGCATACTTTCTCTGTTTAAAAAAGAATGTCATTTAAATATTTTTTATCAGAGTTAAGATAATCATAATATTATCCATATAAGATAAGTTTGCTCTGTTTAATTCACTTTGAATTGCATCCCAAAACCTCTTTCCTCATTTATTTTCTCTTTCCTTCTCTCCTTTAGTTGACTAGTTAGTTTAAAAATTGGGATGTGCAGAGTATAGTTAATTGCATTGAAAAATGTTAAAAGGAAGTTTGACAAAGTAAGGGTAAAATAGATAATTCAGTCATACTTTTTTTTTTTGAATTAAATAAATGACAGTCATTTTAAAAAAAATTCTTTTTCTTAAACGATATTTTTTTAAAACCTTAATGGAGGGTGCAATCATTTTTGAAAAAAAATGCATTAATCATTGCACTCGAAAGGAAAAATTATTGAACTTTCTACATTTTTGTAGTCTCTTTCCAATGACAAGACATAATAATTAATTGCTCTAATTTCTATAGTACTAATTCTTCTATGAAAAAAAATAGTAATTATTTTGATTATAAATCCTTTATTTATTTTCTTCACTATGAAATAGATATCATTCTAATAAAATAATTCATTGTGACCTAACTAGGTTCCTGATCAAATAATTCCATTTTTTCCTAAAAGAATAATTAGTCCTTATACCAATGTGGATTTCTTTATATTTTTTTAGGCATAAATTAACAAATTCAATACTTAATCCTAAACAACTCTAAATTTTTTAATACACATTTAAATGTCACTCCTTATTAGTAAACCAATAAAAATTAACATATGGTTCTTAAAAATCTTATACGAGACCTTTAATGATTTTATTAAATATATTTTATATAGTAAATAAAAAAAATTCCATAATAGAACTTCCTTAATATTTTAAATACGAGACTTTTAATGATTTTAGGACTATGAATAGAATTTCCCATTCGTCCAATCTCTAAGCAAGTCATGGGGCTTCATTGAAAAGAACTTAATTTTATGGATATCAAGTGGGGAGCAACCATTATGACAACAGCAATTATGTAATAAATACATAAATGGAAAAAGCTATTTTGTCATTTAATTTAAAGGCATACTCCCTTTATTTAAAAATGAATGTCGCTTAACAATTTTTCATTAGAATTAAGATAATCATAATATCACTCATTTGAAACAAGTTTGTCCCTCTTTAATTTATGTTGAATTGTATCAACAAATCCTCTTTCCTCCTTTATTTTCTCTTTCCTTCTCTCTCCTCTCTCATTTATTTGATTGGTTAGTTTAAAAATTGGGATGTGTAATGTAGTTAATTACATTGGAAAATGTTAAAAGAAAGTTTGACAAAGAAAAGGTAAAATAGGTAATTTGATCATACTATGTTGTCTTGAATTGTGTAAACGACATTCATTTTGAAAACAAGATTCTTTTCTTTAAACAACATTCTATTTTAAACAGCGGAATCATTTTTGAAAAAAATAATGCATTAATTATTGCACTTGAAAGGAAAAGCTATGGGACTTTCTCCACTGTTGCAGTCTCTTTCCAAAGACAAGATACCTAATTAATTGCTCTAATTACTATAGTACTATTTCTTCTATGAATAAAAATAGTAATTCATTTTGATTATAAATAATTTATTTATTCCTCCATTTTAAAATAGATATCATTATTATAAAATAATTCATTATGACTTAACAAGGGTTCCTGATCAAATAATTCTACTTTTGCCCGGAAGAATAATTAATCTTTTACCAATTAGGATTTCATTTTTTTTTTTTTTTGCATAAATTATCAAATTCAATACTTAATGCTAAAGAGCCTTGAATCTTCTAATACGCATTTACATGTCACTCCTTATTAAGTAAATCTATAGCTTAACTAAAATATGATGTAATATTAAAATATGTTTTAAGATTTCTATTGAAATTTTGACTAATTTGATGCTATTGTGTGATTTAAAAGTTTCATATGAATAATTTGATATATATCAAGGATTCAATAGATTAAAATATCAAATTTTCATTACTTTTTGAAAATATACAAATATTTTATTTTTTTTGTTATAATTTAAAATTTTAAATTAGTCAACTAATTTGGTAGATCCCTTCAACTTTTTATCTTAACATAAAAAATATATATATTATCTCTTATTAATTCTGTTTATTTTAATAAAATAAGATTTATCTAAAAACAAACTATTCAACTTTTAATTTTTCCCAAAAAAAATTTATTGTTATATCTTTTTTTTTTAATATAATAGGATTTTTCTTCAACAATATTCAATTTTTTTTTTATCTTTTTATATCTCTCTATATATTCTTTACATTAATTTGCTTAACAAAGACCCATGCAAAGTAGTAGTAGTTTACCTAGTTGTATAAATGGCTGAACTTGGTCCAAATTTATTTGATAAGTGATGCATTTATTTTAAATTTAATTATTATCTTGAGAACTCAGTTTATATACAAAGAATAAAATAAAATAAAAAATTCATTAATTTCTAACTATTGGCTTGAAAGTGAAACTATCATTCTTAAATGAATTTAATTTTTTTCTTCTAAAAAGCGGGACAAAAAAAGTTAATTTTTACATGATGATTGAAATATTTTCCATTGGTCTTTTGTAATGATTGTTGGACTGTAACTGGATTTTCCGTTCGTCCAATCTCTAAGCAAGTCATGGGCTTATTTCTTTTTCTTTCTTCTAGGACTTCTTAGAAAAGACCTTAATTACATGGATATCATATGGGGAGCAATCATTATGACAGTAGTAATTTCTTAATAAATACCGAAGTGATAAAAACTATTTCTTCATTTAATTTAAAGGCATACTCCTTTGGTTTAAGAAAGAATATCATTTAATGATTTTTTCATCAAAATTAAAGTAATCATAATATTACTCATTTAAGACAAGTTTATCCTCTTTAATTTATCTTGAATTGCATCCTAAATCTTCTTTACTCATTTATTTTCTCTTTTCTTCTCTCCTTTATTTGATTGGTTAGTTTAAAATTAAGATGTGTAGAGTGTTGTTAATTACATTGAAAAATATTAAAGTGAAGTGTGACAAAGAAAGGATAAAATAGGTAATTCAATCGTACCTTTTTGTTTTGAATTACATAAACGACAGTCATTTTAAAACATAACATTTTTCCTTAAAGGTGTAATAATTTTTGAACAAAGAAATGCATTAATTATTACACTTGAAAGGAAAAATTATTACACTTTTTTCCTTCTCCGCTGTTGCAGTCCCTTTCCAAAGACAAGACATAATAATTAATTGCTCTAATTATTATAGTTCTAATTCTTCTATGAAAAGAAAATAGTAATTCATTTTTTATTATAAATCATTTATTTATTTTCTCCATTTTAAAGTAGATATCATTCTAATAAAATAATTCATTGTGACCTAACTAAGGATTAATCCTGTACTAATTAGGATTTCATTTTTTTTTTTTTTGGCATAAATTAACAAATTTAATACTTAATCCTAAACAACTTTGAATCTTCTAATACACATCTACATGTCACTCCTTATTAATAAACCAATAAAAATTAACATATGTTTATTAAAATTCTTATACAAGAAATTTAATTATTTTATATATTAAATCGGAACAAAATAAATTCAATCCTAGAATATTCATCTTTTTAAAGACATGTATTTATATTTATTAATATAACAAAAAATGGTATATTTAAATTATGTATTGAAAGATTTTAACTGATCTTAAACCATGTCAAAGTTGAGTCTTTCTTCTTCTTTTTTTCTCGTTATCCAATTCAGGTTATCCAATTCAGGTCCGGATCTCCGATTAAGCTATCATTCTCTCTTACATTAATAAAATATTAATAAAAATATTATTAACACAATCACATATCCCTAAAAAATCAAGCTTCCCTGAATCCAATTCTATCTCATTCCAAAAAACTCTCAATATTCATTTTAAAAAATCACAAAATATCAGTAGGTATACGGACAAGATTATTTGTTAACTTTATGTGAATGATCCATTCGTTTGACCAGTCTTATCTGAGCAACTGAACTAAAGGGGGAATCAAAATTCAGATAAACCAAACAACTGCTGCCAAACAATGTAGTTATTGCTCTGGAGCTTTCCACTTCCAACGCTATGGGACAGCTGGGAGCCGCCATGAAAGTGGAATCTTTCTAATGTTGCTGCCATGATCGGCAATAAGGGCCTCCTTCAGCTGTAGCAGTCAGCTAACTTCTTCTCCCCACATAAAAACTACTCCAATCCGCCATTTTAGTTTCTTTACTTTGAGCTTCCAAACACTTGTCAAAGAAAACAAAACAGGTCCTGTTCTTTCAAACTAACCATGCTAGTAACAGTTCATTCAATCAATCTTAGGTGTTTGTCTTTCTTATAGATTATCTGAACCCCGATTTTCCACGTAGAAATATGGACATTTTTGGCCTAAAGAAAATCTTTGATCAAGTATTTATTGCTCAAACATGATTCTGAAATCAGGAAATGATCACCTGGGTTTCTAAATGAAATCGAGTTTTCACACAAATCCTTCCCCAAGGCAACAGCCAATGTGAATCTGGTGCCAAGGTTATCTTTTGTAAGTGCTTTTATGTGCAGAAATACTCCCTGCCACTTGAACTTATGGGGATAACACCAGAGGGTGACACAAGGGCATCCACAAACACATCATTTGGAGTAACTGGTATAACACTCTCATCCAGTATCTGGACAGAATAAGACAGAGCAACTGGACAAAGAAAAAGCACTAAATCAGTACACACTGCAGGGATTATATTGCTCACCAGATGAATGTGTCTGAAGCAATCAACTCACTTACCTAGTAAAGGTCGCTTCCAGTTGTTCTCCTCTACTCGTGCCAGATATTTACTCAGGAATGCATCGTAATATCTTTCAGTTATTCAAAGGGATTGGGAATGAAAAGTTAGAGAATTTCCAGCACTAGGAGTACATAAAGTCCAGCAAAAAGAAAAAGATAATCGATAAAACAGTAGGAAATAAGATAAACATAAGAAAAAACTGGAAATTAACATCTCTGCAGGATTTTCATCTTTGCATTTGTTAATCTTTCATTATTTCAGCTTAATCCCACTTTATTTTAAGGGCAAAAAAATAATTGATTTGGTGAAGAAACATTTTCCAAAAGCAAGACGGTTAGCCGAGTCTCCTGATACCTCCATTGCCAGGTTTGCCACCCATGGACAATAGATCATTTCTTTTCTTTTCAATAAATTCCAAAGATTTGAATGTTCAGATATTGCACTGTACACATGAGTATTGTCAATGTGAATATGAATATTAATATTAGATGTTAGTATTCCCAGGTGACTGTCTAACATTCAGTTTATTTAAGAAACGAAGGGAAAATCTCAAGAAATAAAATGCATAGACCTACCCTCCACCACGACCCAAACGCCTTCCAGATCTGTCGAATGCAAGTCCTGAGATGACAAGAAGAACTATAGAAACTTTAAAGTATACAAGGGGGAAAAGACAGAGATATAAGACATACACCAACAGCTCTCGTTTCCAGACTCTATACTGGACAACATATAAATACACTAAAACAAAACACAATCTCTCACCAGGTAACACTAATAAGTCAACAGGATCATTAGCCAACATCACTGCAAGAAGAAAATTAAACATTAGGTTCTTCTAAACAAGAGGTCAATTAAGAAATGTATTCTTGGAGCCAAAAATGTTGATTAAAACAGAGGATAATATGTCTAGCAATACATGCCCAAGGAAAATCTAAATTAGCAGCATTTCTATCCCTTCCCTCACACAAAAATGAGATTTGATGACTTATGGAATAAAATTAATAACAAAATCTGAATTAATTCAGCAGGTCAGAACTTATTCTAAAAAAGTACAAAGGAAATTATGCTTGATATTCTGTGCGAGTTAGCATACAGCAATTAAGGCACTTGGTCAACGTCAATTATGTAAAGCTTATGAACCAAAATGTCCTCATCATGTCATGGGCTAGATGTCTTATCTGCACCTAAGGAAAGTTTAATATTATGTCACAAGCAAGCCAGTTTACAATGTCAAGAAATCCTCAAGGGCAATATTTAGTATTATGGTATTCTAGATAACCATAAGAGTAGGAAATAGGTTGAAAAATTACAGCACAAACCTGGGTTCAAATATAAGTATTACCAGATAGACTTTTAGTGGTAACTTATGAACAAAGAAATTTAAGGCATTGAGAAAGATAATACCATCTTCACGTTCATTTCCTTTCACATCAGTTGGAGCTGGCTCCAAAATGTTCATTGAATTTGCGATCAAATCATCGATCCTGGTTATATTCAGCATTCTCATGTAACTATTCTTGTCTTCCACTCGTGGAACATACAGCTTTTTCAATATCTGTGGATGCCCGTCTTATTTGAATTGAAAATAGAAAATAAGTAAATGACTCATTTCAACAAAATTACGCATGAAGTCAATACTGATAACAGCAA
>JAOXNR010052606.1:0-16079 GCA_028571225.1 Parsonsia alboflavescens | reverse complement strand
GCTAATCTGGCAGCCTAAAACTGTAATAAGATTACAAAACATTAGGTAATACTTAAACGATTTCAATTTTACCTTATAACTCTTCTAAGAAATTTCAGCATCTTCTTTTTTCTTTTAAAATATTCTCTCTTCATTCCAAAATAAAATATTATCCTTTAAATATATAATAAAATATCTTACTCTAGCATTTTATTCACAATGATCCCTGTGTAACTCATGTAGTAAGAAGGAGATAGCTGTCTCCATCAGTTGAGAAAAAAATGATTGCACTTTAGTTTAGGATCTTCTATCCCATCGTTTATGATATCTTTCATATTATCATTAAAAAATATCTTAGGGTAGCGGAGTGGTTTGTTGCCTCAAGGATAACCTTGATGCCTAAGTTAGGGTTTTTGAAGAAAAGATATGAAAAATAGTTGAATTCAGAGATAGAATTGAATGTCCTTTGTTTCTTGTCAACCGTCTTTCTTAGTCTAACCTGTTTTCTTGGGAGTAGACTGGTTTTCCTTGTAAGATCCTTATTGTTGAAGATGGTTAAGAAACTTATTCATTAATCTCTCTAGTCGTTATAAACTTTCCTCATTTGTAGAAATAGAATCCAATCATGAGTGAATTTAGTTATATGTCTCAAGGTCTATCTCGATCTCAAAGAGTCAAACTGAGCTCGACCTCTTGAGTCTAGTGGATCTCTCGAAGTCCTTCATCTCACTGGAGCCAGAGTCCTCAATTTTCATTTGGGCTTCTTGGATTCTCTTCCTCGCATTTGGATTTTGTTATGTTTGGATCAATTTTGCCATAATAAAACCTTCAATGGATTATAATATCGGATTATGACCTGACGACCCATCAATATTAGTTTGAAAAACGTAGAATCCTCAATTTTCATTTGGGCTTCTTGGACTCTCTTCCTCGCATTTAGGTTTTGTTATGTTTGGATCAATTTTTTCATAATAAAACCCTTAATAGACTAGAATATCAGTTTATGACCTGACGATCCATCAATATTAATTTGAGAAAGGTAAATAAAAAAAATTCATGCACCTTAAAAAATTTAATTTTTTAAATTCTAAAGTTAGATTTTAACCAATGTTTTATTTTAAAAGAAAAGCCGAACCTATATTTTTTCATTTTAATATGTTGTTTTTAAAATTTAAATGCTTACTTGTTAGAAAATAATATCCAAACCGGTCAAATAGAACATTAACTGGAAGTTTCCTCCGAGGAATTTATTATGTCAAATCCAAAGCCCATGAAAATCAACTTCCTCAGCTTACGTTTCCTTGTTGCTGTCAAATGTAAAGCAACCTCTCTTCTTTTACTTCTAACCAATAGATAACACACATATATTCTTTTCTTTTCGCTTGGTGGGCATCAATGTATATTTACGGGTTACCAAGTGTTAACCAGTATACATATATATAGAATTTTTTTGTTGAAGTGATCTTATGATTTTGGGTAAACTATAAAATGATCTTAAACATTCTTTTTTATTATAATGATCTCATGTGTTTTTATGACTTATCAGAATGCTCATTTTCCAGCCAATCCCACGGTGGAATCAGTCACGTGACTGGTTCATGCTATGATTTAAAGGGCATTTCAGTCCTTTTAACCCATACCCACCCTAAACTAAATATTTTTAGACAAATTATATATATAAAAAATCTTACCATGTAATTATAGCCCCAACGGATACATACACGTCATTTGCTCCAAATTTTCCTTCACACGGCCATGTCCGAAGCTTCCAACTAACCTAATGTGACTTGTTACTGTGGAAAAAGGGCAACAATGAACACATCTTGGGTCGATTTAAACCTTGGGAAAAGATTTCTTAGGTGTCAAAGGGATGAGGTAAGTGGATTTTTTTTTTTTTTTTTTGGCCAGATCTTTGTTCTTTGTTTTGGGTTTTCTTTTCTCTTCCATTCTTTTTCCGAAATTTTGTTCATTTGTTTGTGGGGTTGTTAGGAAAAATGGCCCCATATTCCAGTTTCTCCTTCCTTTAGGTAATGGGAAAAAGAAACCAATTCTAGAGCTAAAATAAGCTTAAATTGTTGAATATAATAAGATGTATGAGCTTAAAAAATGATTCAAAATTTGATGTATGAGGTAAATTACATTCTATGCTTTCATTTAAATCCCTATTTTATAAAAGAGCTAACGGATTGTACTATGTTAATTATAGATCTCCAGTGATTGTGGTTATTTCTCTTGTTATAATCTCCCCATATGTCCTTGTTCAACCATGATTATACCTGGGTTGTTGAGGAAATCTCGAACGTGTGAAATTGATCTTGAAGACTCCAGGAGGTATGAGAAATTCCACAAGCATTGCTTTTTCGCTACCTTATTAATCCTACTTGTTGGTTTTTACATCTTTGGAGTAGAAGGAATGTAATTTAGTGTAATGGTGTAGCAACGGCCTTGTAGGTTAGTGTTGGTTAGTCTAAGTTAGTATAGTTTAGAATGACTTGTGTTAATTTAGTTGTCATGTAACTCCTAAGAATGTATGGTGCTTGATTTAGTATAAAATGACTTGTTGTAATATATGGTAGTTGTTAAAAATGAAATGAATGTAAGGTACTTGACCTTTTAATTTGAATTATCCTATTTTTGTAGTTATGGCCTCAAATGAAGACAACATTGCAAGTTCAATTTTAATAGGGCATTTAGTACATACAAAAGACACATTCCAAAACCAAGTTTTAGTAGAAAAGTTTAAAACAAGGTAATCATGGTCAAACAAAACTTCTAACTTTTGAAATTTCAATTGTGGTGAAATGTACTCAAATCTACTCTAAACATTTCTCTGCAAAGCATGTCAATATATATGCAGAGAAACACTTCTATCCTCACCAAGGTACATAATAAAACGAATAAGGCAGAAAGATTTAAGTGAGCACCCAAGAAAATCCCTTGTCCATGGGAATGAAATACTAAAAGAATAAATCTAGGAAGTAAAGCTATCCATTTTTTATGAACATTATCCACCCCAATCATCCACATTGCAATTTTAAAAAAAAAAACCTACACCATCAAATACCTCAGATAGTACCAAATCCACATCGAGAACATTCATTAATCATATCACTAAGTTCAAAAGATTCAAAACTTTGACTAAGCAAGGAATAGTAAGTTGAACATTCATTAACCAACAAATCCAAATCCAGAAGATCAGATAACACCATATTCAAATCGAGAACGTGTATTAATTTATCACTAAGTTCAAAAGATTAAAAAAGATTAGATAATAATGACTTCCCTTACTAATAAACAGAAGTTCAGGACAGAGATGACACCAAACATCTCTGTACTCCTCTACATTTAGTGCCATTTACAACAAAAGAATTTCCCAACCAAACACTAAATTTCTATTTCAACAAAAGTCTAAACCATCCCATTCTTCATACCAAACCCACCCACCTACATAAATGCCCATAACACAGCAAAAAATAAACCCCACATTAGCCATAAATCAATTTAGAAGGCAATCCTTGAATTTCTGTCGAGCTTTTCTCTTCTGACAAAGATTCTTGTAGTGTCCCTTTTCTTTGCGAATATTGCATCCTCCCTTAGCCTTTTTACCACTGGTTGCCTGCAAGTTGAATAAATGAAGTAAGGGATTATTCAATGCATAAAGTAAAGTAAACAAAAAAAGAGAAATGTTCAAAAAACAAACCTGAGAGCTCTGAGTAGGAATGGCAACATCACTAAGCTTTTCTGAAACCAATATTGAACCACCTTGTTGAACATCATCAAATTCTACAGTTGCATCATTATTCTTAAATGTCTTTTTATTGTTCCTGGGTTCTTCACACTTTCTACACTTATTGACGTTACAAGGTTGTTCATTTGTAGCTTGTGAAGCCTGCTCATCTTGAACCTCTATTTCTGTTTGTTCATCACTAGTAACCAAAAGATTGAGACATTTTCTTATGTTGTGATTAGAAAGTAAACACTTGCCACACTTCTGTTTCTCCAACCTAACCCTTGATAAAGTGTTCTTGCCTTTATTATCCTTTTCTAGTCTCACCAACTTCCCTCTTTCTATTTTTCTTAGGCCTTCTTGGGGGCTTCAATTTTGGTGGAGCTTTTAATTTTGGCATCCCAATTGTTTGGCCCATTTAAAAGGAAAATGAGGTGCTCATAAGCCCTCATGAAGGCATCCCTTGTGTAATAATTGTCAATATAATGTAATGGATCGTTCCCAACAAAACCAAGGGCAACAATGGCATGGATACAAGGGATTCCGCTGAGTTCCCACTTTCTACAACTGCGAGTAAGTAGGGCTAAATCAACAACAAATTGATCCCCAACAGTCTTGAAGACTTGATAGATGGTTTCTCTAGCTAGTTGAGTTGAGAAGTCCCTTGAATTTTCCTTCAATCCTTCTACTCAGCTCATTATCTTAGGACAGATCCTTGAATCATAATTGGCAATCCAATCCCCTTTTTTTCTTTCATTCTCTCCATTAGAAAACCTCTAACCTTCTCTAGGAGACCTAAAATTGGCTTCCCCCTAACTTCAATCAATTGCCAATTGAAGCTCTCACAATGTTTATTCAACAAAATATCATACTTGACACTAGATCTAAAGAAACATTTACACTAATTCTTAAGGGTGTCACTGTCGACAAGCCACTTCCCAGCACCCTCATCTATCTCCTTTATTGACTCCATCTCAACCCTAAAATTGTTTTCATAACTGGCCTTTGTATAGCTCCATAACTTAATTCTTAGGGCTTCACTAGGAAAAGATTTTCTGAAATTGGCATGCAAATGCTTCACACGAAATCTATGCTCAATGCCTGGCATCACCTCACAAACGGCCTGAATCAAGCCCTACAAAACAACAAGAAAAAAATTCAATCAGAGTTCTAGCATATATAACAAGTTATATCACTTTTGCAAGGGTTTTTAGTGTTCTGGAAATGGAAATAATTTAACTATAAGTTCAGTCTTTTTTGTATAAGTATGAAAGGAAAATGGTTTATAGAAAATACCTTTTACCTATGCGATATTATGGCCCAATTTTCAATATCATACATCTCTAAATTCTGTTGCATTAGATTCAAAAAAGAATGCCATGTATCCTTGTTCTCACTTTCTATAATAGCATAGACAATATGTATATTCCATTACTAGCATCAAGGCCTACAACAGATAAAAGAATATCAGGATAGGGTCTTTTCAAGAAGCACCCATCCAACCCTATTATCTTCCTACAACCAGCCTTGAATCCCCTTCTTAATGTAGTCATACATACATAAAACCTTCTGAAGGTTGCCTCCCCAATGTCTTTATCACACACATCAACACAAATGGTTGAAACAGGATTTATTTTTCTAAGCTCCTCTGCATCATCATAAATTTGCTAATACTGCTCTTTATACTTTCCTTCAATCAATTCCCTAGCTTTTGCACTTGTCATGTACAACACATTTCTTGATACATGTGCATTTAGATCTCTAAGAACCTTATCCTGAATTTGCCCAACACAAATGATTTATTGGTCCTAAACCTTTCCATGTAATTATATGCAATGAATTTATGTGATGCAAGGTGATGGTAAAATGTTCTACCACACTTGTGTTTGGGTTGAGTACTAATTTGATAGATGCCCCTATCCTGGATATAGTAGGCATACATTTCCCAATCACAGTTATCAGACTTGCATATTGCCCGGATCTTTTTTTTACCATTTTCTGCAATCTTTACTTGTTTGCTCTCATTATTCCATGGTGCACAATTGCCTCCTTGAAGTCATTTTTTGTGCTAAATTCTTGCCAAAATTTGAACACTGTATCACTCAATTTTCCCCTTGACTCGTACCTCTAGAACCTTGGTACACTTGACTGGTTTTCAGTATCTTCATTAGTCTCCAATGATTTAGATTCAAAGTCTTCATCAAAATCTAAATTATGGTCAGTACCACAATCAGCCTTACCTTTACACTTCATTGCTGGAACCCATTCATTAAGATCACAAATGGGCATGTTTAGGTATTCTTTTTGTAATGCTTTAGGGTCATATTGTCATTTCACTGCAAACCAACCCTATTTTGTTGGGCTTGATCCGTTTCCTCCACATTGGACTGATTAGTAGATTCTAATGGGCCTTCATCATACATTGCATCAAGGCCCATAGCTTCATCCTCTGCCTTACCTTTACCTTTTTCCTTCTCAGAAACCATTTTCTTGCATCCACCACTACTTTTCCCTTCTTGACTAGCTGTAGTTTCTTGCACATCGCAACCTATGTCATCAATCTTCTCCTAAGGGTAGCCTGTTCTTTTTAAACATTTCCTTACAATGTTTGGACTAACATCCTTTCCTTAACTTTTTTTTTTTTTTCATCACCACTTAGCTCAAATTCACTATCATAGAAATCTTCTAAATCTTCATTCTTTGAATCTTCATCCAAGCTTTTGTTTTCCATCTTTCTTTTACCCTTAGCTTTTGCCTTTGATATCTAAACATCTTTGTTACCGCTTTCACCCACAAACAGATCACCATCTGTATGTGCAGCCAATTGCTTAGATGCTTTGCAATCTTCTCCAATAATCTGTTGTGATACACTCTCTATAACAGTCTTTCCAACTTGCTTTTTCTTTGCTTTCATGGGAGCTAGCAAACCTTCCATAATAGTGGGTAAACTACTGTTCTTGGTCTTTTTAACAGGGGATTTTATCTCCTATTTTACTATTCTTTTTTTGTTTCTAGCAGGTTCACTATTTCCAGCTTCTATTTTTGTCATTGTATGTTTGTGTTTTATCTTGTTTTTGGGACTTTTGGGAGCCAAAACCTCCTCTTGAGGAAGCCATAAAGAACCAAGACCAGCTATTTCTTTACCACTGTTGATCCCTGCATTAGATGAAGAAGAAGTATTGGCCAATGGAAATGATAGGTTATTACTAAGTCTTGAAATAGAATTAGTTCCAAAATTTCCAGACTTCATTATTACTAACTCTACTAAACCATTTTCTTCTCCAAAGTGGACCATCTTGTTCACTTTTCACAAAATAGTAATCTCCATTCATAATAGCATCAAGTATGTACCTAATAAACCAACCTTCCAGTAGTACAATAGATGTGGGTCTCTAGCACCCAACTTACATGCAATGGAGTCTAGTACACATAATGAGTAGATTTCATCCGAACAGTAATTAAAGTCTATTATCTTCCCACCAACATAATCATATAACTTTTCACCCTTAAGTTGACCTTCACAATGCACTTTCAAAGTGAATTTTTTACCTACTAAAGTGTGAAAAGGGGGAATGGGAAAAAACCATATATTGACTAAATGTATAATAAAAAAGCAAGTTTAGTGGCCCAAGGCAACGGCTACAGAGTATTCACTGGACCACATGCGAACAGGAATGAAAATTTTTAAATTATGAACCGTAATCGACATATCCATTCAAAATTTTAAACATGTCTTTTCCCCACAATAGACTAACATATTCGAAGTGCAAACACACCATCACTCAACAATCCCAACCCATCCTCTAAATCATCCCTTCACCGGACTAAAGTATCGAAACAAAAGAATAAGCGTCGAGAATAAAAATCGTAACTTTTTGAGCAGCTTTACTCATCTTTTTCCAAACACAATAGCTCCGCTTAACTCCAATTCAACAAGGAAGAAGAGCTTTCTCAAAGGAAATTATTTGATTGGAAGGTTTGGACTTGACAAGTTGTGTTCGATGGTTTGGCTTGTGCGACTCGAAGTGGGAAATTAGCATGAAATTCGTTTAAGGGAAATTGGGGAAATGAAATTGTCTGAAATTAATTTGGGTTTACAATAATTGAACCCAATTATGAGGCAAGATTTCCCCCTTTTTTTGGACATTTTGACAACATGGTCCCACTAGTTTAAGTCAAATTATAAAATGGCGCCATAAGTTTTTTTTTGGACCATAACGATCCCACATGTTTTTATGACTCGGCTAAAATGGTTCACACCATCATTTTCCAGCGACGATCACATGACCATCACATGATTTGATTTAAAGATCATGACAATCATTTCAAGCCATATACCTGCCCTAATCCAACTGTTTCCATACTAATTTTTAAAAAAATTTATCTTGCCTCGTAATTGGGTTCCTAAATCTAAACCCAATTTCCTTTCCACCAAATTCACCTCACTTTGTATCACACAAGCCAATTTCGAAACCCTCGAAACAATCTGTCAAGTCCAAACCTTCCACCCCCTAAATCAAATCCTTTCCTCTCAGCAAGATCTTCTTTCTCGTTGAATTCATGCTAAGAGGCTCGGTTGTGTTTGGAAAGAGATGACTAAAGTCGAACATTCAGGTATGATTTTCATTCTCAAAGATTTTTTTTTTTTGACAAAAGGGCTTAAGGGTGGTGGTTGTTGGGTTTGGAGGCTCCAGAGAAGGCGGAGTGGTGTGGCTATCTCGAGACTAGCTATCTCAGCGAATAGAGGGGTACCGATGGAAAGATGAAGAAATTGGAGGGAGGTAATGGCACAGAGCAGTAGCTAAATGCAGAGGATGGTGACACGATCTAAATCTGGTTCAGGAGTGTAGATCTGGGTAGGTGGTATGAGAGAATCTAGTTTGCCGATAATTGGCTAGAACTGGAGATAATCAGAGGAGAAATTTCCATAGAATCTACAAAAAATACTGGAGTTTGACTGTTAATTTCCACTACCAAAAATTTAGACACCAGTAAATTTTTACTTCTGTGACCTTTTCCTGAAGGCACTTCCATAATAATGTTTGAGTCATGTTTGAATTTCTTTTCATAGAACTGTTGTTTTATTCTCTGAAGTTGTAAAAAACCACCAAAATGTTTTATGATTGGTTGCTGCATCTTCTAGTTATAAGAAAGATTGTTAAACTAAAAGAATCTTTAGTTCTAGAGAGAGAAAGTTAGAGAGAAGATACTCTCAAGTCCCCCAACTCGACTGAACTTTTAGTTTGGTCTACATTGGAGTACTTTTTTACATCTAGTGATTGAATAATTGTTAGAGCCGATTTCTACTTCATTTAACATGAACTGTAAGTGGTGGACCTGCATTAAAGGCCAATTTTGGTGCATCATCATGGAGGTTGTGGCTGGTCGGGTTCTTGATTGTAGCCACTAAAATTGCTACCAACAATTGGAAGGTTGATTCGATTGTTTGGAGGAAGTAGTGCAGAAGTCTTTGGACTGATTTTGGTGTTCTTGAAGTAGTTCCTGTCCAGTTGAAAAATGAAGAAGTCTAAAACAGCTTTTGATCCATTTGGTGGGTGTATTGGGCAGCGGAGGGTGTTTTTCGTAGAAGGTCAAAATTTATAATTCAAAAACAGAATTTATTTCTTCCTGGTGAGAATATGACCAAGACGAATTCCAGAAGTAGGTCAGCCAAAGGTGGGACAAAAGTCAACAAGAAAGGAAACAACAAAAGTATGAAAGACAATGTGAATTGGACCAAGATGAGTTATTGGCCTTTGACTTGTAAGACCTAAGGGATGAAATTGACATTGGGGTTTCTAAGGAGGAAATGATTAGGCAACTTGGTTATAGGTCAAAGACTTAAGATAAGGGGAAGGAAGGGGTCTACCTAGCTAAAACAGCTCTGCTCAGTGGCAGCATGGAGCAGTCAGCTATTGATCCCACTTCAGTTGAGGGGAAGGTGTTGCCAACTCAGGGTGGAGAAGGGTCATCTTCCAAGGTAATTCCAACATCACCATCGGCCGAAAAGTTGCATATTGAGAAGGGGCAGGGAACTGCCAAGGGCGCCCACCATGTCGACAAACCATCGGGGGTCTATAAGGTTGGGCCGCTAGGCGGACGAGGTGAAAGAAAGAAAACTTGGGTAGGGATTTTGAAGCAAAACCATGTCTTAGATTTGGGTTTGAAGCTAATAAATATGCACCAAGAGGGGGAAATAGCTGAACTCGCCATGGAGGATGCCTATGAAGTGTCTAAGGTGTGGGGTTTCTAATTATAGGTTATGTTGTGGGGAGATTCCCGGGCAAAGGGGCGATGCTTGAACTTTGTTAGTCTTGGAGAGTCCTTCACAAAGTAACTTTTCATGATAGTAATTGGATCATTTTCACCTTTGAAAATGAAGTGAATCATGCCTCTATGCAACAAAAGGGACCTCACTCCATTTTTGGAAGGCCCCTCTTCTTGAAGGACACACCACCTTGCTTTGACTTCAATGTTAGGGAATTAAGCAAGGTGCTAATTTGGGTGAATTTTCCAAGATTAAATGGTCAATTTTGGAATTGAAGTGCTTTGAGCATCATTGGGCCCAAAATTGAGAAGCCTATCACTACGAACCAAGTCACCAAGAACATGGAATGAAAGGAATATGCCTGATTACTTGTAGAAGTTGACCTCTCTGAACCATATCAGAGTGAGATACAAACCCAGAATCCTTATACCGTCAATGTGTTCTCTCAACGAGTTGTATATGAATTCGAGCCTAAGTTTTGTAGGGTATGCAATTGCTTCGGCCATGCCAATGAGCAGTGCCCTACTAGGGACGAAAGTCATGACAAGAAAGAGAAGGACGATCGAAAGGATAGGAATGAGAAGGGCGATAGTGGCATGGGTCGTGTAGTGCGCCCACACATTAACACTGATGCAGGGTAGGCCATCAAGGGTGTCCGAGGCAGATCAGCAGCAAGACGACATAGGTGGAGCAGGTCAACATCAAGAACTGCTTCGGTTTCGACTAGCGAACCTAGGGTATTGGCTAATGCATCGTCTTCACAGGTAGGGTTACTGGCTTCACATGTTAGGATATCGACAACATGGGCAAGGGTATCGATTGCATCAGAATTGACTTCACAGACTGGTGTATTGAAAGCAAAGGCTAAGATATCGGCTTCAATGCTAGGTGTATCGGTAGGGGTATCGACGGCCAGTCTGGTCCATGAGAGCTCCGATGCACCATGCCCTAGGGTATTTGCTAGATTGCCTGCAAAGGAAGTGGCCAGGGCACCATGCTTTGGGGTATCAACTGGATTGCCTGCATAGGCAGAGGCCAGCGCACCATGCCTTGGGGTATCGGCAGACGTACTGGCTGGAACTTTGGTATAGGAATGTTCCAGTGCACCATGCCCTGGGGTATTGGCTAGACCGCCTATATAGGCAGGTGCCAGGGCACCATGCCTTGGGGTATGGGCTAGAACGAGGGTATCGATTGGAACTCCGCTAAAAGAATCCTGCAGAGCACCGAGTCTTCTTTTATCGGCTGGTCCAAGGCATCAGCTGGTTCACTTGGCAGGCCACAAGGTGAAGCCGAGGGGCCTAATATGTCTAAGGAGGAGTGGGTTGAATATATAAAGAAAATGAAGAAGGGAATACAAGTTGTGCAAGGGGATGGGAATTTAAGCAAAATTCTTAAGGGGGTAGCCCTATGCGGATAGGCTCATGGAATGTTAGGGGGTTCAACCCACCCCTAGAACAAAATTGTGTGAAGGACCTTATGCATTTGCATAAGGTAGATATGATGGTTATCTTGGAAACCAAGCTCAAGCTAGGATCCCTTGGAAGAATGATGCAAAATTCCTTCAAGAGATGGAACATGTGCAACAACTTTTTGGAAACTAATGGTGGAAGGATCTTGGTCTTATGGAAGGATGCTACCTTTAAAGTGGACATTCTGGCTGTTCATTTTCTATGTATTCATGCCAAAATCACTTGCAATGTAACATCGTTATCCTTCCTTGTGTCTTTTGTTTATGGACTTCATTCTATTACCTCTAGACGACCCCTTTGGGAATTCTTGGATGCACTGGATATATCTTCATCACCTTGGCTCATTATGGGAGACTTCAATAGGATTCTTAAGATTGATGATGGAGTGAATGGAGTGGAGGTCAGGCCTTATAATGTCTGGGACCTTTCTAGTTGCTGCCTGGGGAATGGACTGGGGGATGATGTTTCGATTGGAAACTACTATACTTGGACCAATCACCATGTATGGTCCAAGATTGATTGAGTTCTTCGTAATCAAGCATGGATGACCTTGGGAGTTGATATTTTGGCCAATTTTTTGACCATGGGGGACCTTTCGGACCATTCACCTATTTTGGTCTCAATTGGCAACGCGGTTGGGAATATGGCACGAAGTTTCAAGTTCTTCAACATGTGGATGGACCATGATAGCTCCTTGGATGTGGTAAAGGGAGATTGGTTGGTACCAAGGGTTTGCACGAAGAAATTCAAATTATGCAAGAAGTTGAAAACACTTAAGGGCCCCATCAAGGAGCTAAACTCTCTCCACTACTCACATATTTCTTCAAGAGTTAAGCAAGTTGAGGAGGAACTTGAGGCTGCCCAATCATCTTTTCATGATGACCGAAACAACATGGCTCTTCGGGATGAGGTTATTGGCTTAAGGGGGAAAATGGCTAAGCTTAGGGTGGTCGAAAGGTCATTCTACAAACGAAAGGCCTACCTAAATTTCTTGGATAAAGGAACCAAGTTTTTACATGACTTGGTTAAGAGAAACAAGTAAAGGAACCACATCGTGGCTATTACCAAAAGTGATGATCATGACTAATCAAAGCTACAAAGAGGTTGGCTCAGAATTTGTTTCTTACTTCCAAGGGTTACTTGGGACTGAGAAGGAGGTTCAAGAGAATAATAACGAGGTCTTCATGGTTGGTAATTTGGTGACAAGTGAACAAGGGCTAAGATTGAGTAAGGATATTGGAGTGGAGGAGATGCAGGCTACCTTGTGCGACATAGACGATAACAAGGCACTTGGGCTGGATGGGTATTCTTCGGGTTTCTTCAAGAAGGGATAGTCCGTGGTGGGTGAGGATATGTGCAAGGCGGTCCTAGAGTTCTTTTCAATGGGAAGCTCCTTAAACAACTCAATCATTCGGTCATTTCCTTGGGGCCTAAATCCTCTCATACGCCATTGGTAAATGACTACTGGCCCATCTCTTGTTGTAATATGGTCTCTAATTTGATATCGAAGATTCTTACTAACAGACTCTCTCCTTTGTTGGTGGGCATCATTGATGGGTGTCAAGCTACTTTTGTGGAGGGTAGAAGCCTCATGGAAAATATATACCCATCCCAAGAGCTTGTTCTCCAATACAATAGAAAATGAGCATCTCCCCGGTGTACACTCAAGATTGATCTCCAAAAGGCTTTCGAAACTATCTCTTGAGCATTTTTGAAGGAAGCACTCAAGGGGTTGGGATTTCCTAGCACCTTACTCCATTCAACTTAATGGATCTCTTCGTGGCTTCTTCAAGGGGAAACGTTGCCTCTGTCAAGGTGACCCCTTCTCCCCTTATTTATTTACTCCATGTTTGGAGTATCTATCTAGTTCCTTGTGGGTTGCATCTTCTTCTCCGAACTTTAACTATCATCCTAAGTGTAGGGGGCTCAAGATTGCACCCCTAGCATATGTTGATGATCTCCTCCTTTTTTCTAAAGGTGATTTTACTTTCGTCAAGATTATGGTGGATTGTCAAAGGGAGTTTGGGTGTGTCTCAGGGTTAGAAACAAATGATCTTAAGTCTAGTATCTTCTCAATAGGGATAAATACCTTAGAGTTGGAACATATCACTGCTTATACTAAATTCCCGCTAGGCACCTTGCCTTGTGGTTACCTTGATGTTCCTCTTGCCCCGGCTAGGCTTAAAGTGGCACATTACAAGGAGTTCTTGGAGTGGACTATGAGTCAAATTGTTGCATGGAAGGGCATTAAACTCTCTTATGCTAAGCGTGCTGAATTGGTGCAAAATGTACTCCAAGGGACCACATGTTCCTGTCTAAGCATCCTTCCTTTGAATAGTTCAGTCTTGGACAGCTTGGTGGGTATGTGTAGGAATTTCCTTTGGCAAGACAAAAGAGCATTGGTGGCTTGGAAAGATATTTGTTGCCCAAAGGAAAAAAGTGGTCTAGGTTTTAGGGACTTGAGAGCATGAAATCATTCGCTACTTGCTAAGAGCATATGGAACATCCATGCAAAGAAAGATTCCTTGTGGGTCAAGTGGTTAGATTCCTTATGGGTCAAGTGGATTAACCACTACCATCTAGCAAGCAAGTCTATCTGGGAAGTGAGTAAACGGAAGGTTGATTCAGCCTTATGGAAGAGAATTGTAGTGATTAGAGACATAATGATTAACCACTAGCATCTGGCAGACTTGAAGAGGAAGTTGGAAAACTGGGTGACAGGCAGCAAGCTTTGCACAAAATAGGTATACCAGTTTTTTAGGCCCCAAAAGACTAGGTTACATGGGGTGGCATCATCTGGTCTGCATGGCTTCCACCCAAGTTCTCCTTCACAACTTGGTTGGCTATTCAAGGCAAGTTGTCTACCCATGACAGGCTTGCCTTCCTTGATATCGAAACTGAGTGCTGTCTTTGCCAAGGTAGCCTTGAATCCCACCAACACTTATTTTTTACTTGCCCCTTTGCACGAATAGTTTGAACACACATCCGAGCTTGGCTCGGTATACGAATGCAGATGACCACAATACCAGCAGCCCTCAAATGGTTGAAAAAGGAAGCATGTGGAACTACTTGGCAGGCAAAAATGAAACGACTTGGAGTTATAGAGACGGTCTATTACATTTTGACCCCTTCGAAATAGAGTTATTTTTTATGGCCACAATGCCGATGTTATGGAGGTTTGTTTAAAGATTAAAACACAAGTATACAGGGTAATATTCACTCTGTATCCCAGTATCTTATCCTCTTTTGACTTGGACATTTAGTTTTATCTAATGTTCCCTTGTATATGGCCCTCGGGTATGCTCGAGTAACTTGTGAACTTTGATCTTTTTATACACATTTACATTTAGATAAAAATAAAAAAGATTGTTCACAAAATTTACATTTAAAATTATGATTAGTGAAATTTTGGAATGTAAATCTTTTGCCTGTTGCAAGATTTATGAGATTTAATTTTCTTAATTTTACAGTGAATTGTGTGCAACAATAATTCTATATTTGGGATGGATCGAACAGGTATAGTCTTCTTTTTTTAGTAAGGCAATAGCAAACAATTTTTTCATGAAGTTGTACTAACATCGACAATAGGTGTATTCTTTTTTTTAAAAAAAATTATTGTGGGAATCGATTGATTTAGGTGGGTTTGACTTGAAATGACTGTAATGCCCTTTAAGCAAACCATGTGCCGGTCACGTGATTGTCTCCATTTTGTGAGTCACAAAAAACTGGTGAACCATTCTAGTAGGTTGTAAAAACATGTGGGATCGTTATAACAAAAAAAAAAAAAAAATGCATAGGATCAATTTATAGTTTGATCTAAACCATTATAGTTTCGCTTCCACCCAAGTTCTCCTTCACAACTTGGTTAGCTATTCAAGGCAAGTAGTCTACCCATGACAGGCTTGCCTTCCTTGATATCGAAACTGAGTGCTGTCTTTGCCAAGGTAGCCTTGAATCCCACCAGCACTTATTTTTTACTTATCCCTTTGCATGAACAGTTTGAACACACATCCAAGCTTGGCTAAGTATACGAATGCAGATGACCACAATACCAGCAACCCTCAAATGGCTGAAAAAGGAAACATGTGGAACTACTTGGCAGGCAAAAATGAAGCGACTTGGAGTAATAGAGACGGTCTATTATATTTTGAACCTTCGGAATAGCGTGATTTTTTATGGCCACAATGCCGATGTTATGGAGGTTTGTTTAAAGATTAAGACACAAATATACAGGGTAATATTCACTCTGTATCCCAATGTCTTATCCTCTTTTGACTTGGACTTTTAGTTTTGTCTAATGTTCAATTGTATATGGCCCTCGGGTATGCTCGAGTAACTTGTGAACTTTGATCTTTTTATACACATTTATATTTAGATTAAAAAAAGAAAAAATTCACAAAATTTACATTTAAAATTATGATTAGTGAAATTTTGGAATGAAAATCTTTAGTCCGTTGCAAGATTTTTGAGATTTAATTATCTTAATTTTATAGTGAATTGTGTGCAACAATAATTCTATATTTGGGATGGATTGAACAGGTATAGTCTTCTTTTTTAGCAATTAATTTCCAAATATATCCAAATTGATTGACCCAATTTCAATTTTACCCACTTTCTATAAACATTTCATTTC
>JAOXNR010052605.1:0-16082 GCA_028571225.1 Parsonsia alboflavescens | reverse complement strand
TAACCCTTTTCTTGAGCAGGCGACGAGTGTAAGCCCTTTTCTTGATGATTCTTGAAGTTTCTTGGAAACCAAGTTGTTTCCTGTTTTCACGGACGGGGGTTTCTTGAGTCGAAATCCAACTCCCAAATAGCCGAATCCTGTTTCTTGAATGAAAGCTACCATCCTCAGGTCCTTTACTCTGTTTTTCCACTTTCGGCTGGTTTAGATTCGAAACAACTTGGTGATCATCAACTGTGGAAACCGAAACTGAGGAATAAGAAGAACTGGGAACCGTAATCCTAAACCCGAACAGCAAAATTTCTTTTCCTGAAGCTTCACTATCTTTTGAAGGGGCATCAACGGAATGAGAAGAAGCAGAGGCTTGCTGTGTCCTTGTCCGCTTCTCAAGACCAGATTTATCAGTCGTGAAAGAAAAAGAAGATGGGAAGCTTTGCGAGGAAACTACAAAAGCAATAGCAGAACCAGGATAGCACCAGCGCAAAGGGGTTGCATTGATGACTTCACAGGAAGAGGAAGGAGAAAGAAGTGCTATGGAGGGCTTTTCCTCCATGATCGAGGAACTGTGCCAAGAACTAATAACGAATTATTACCTAAAACAAGACAGAGAGAACAATGACAATGGGAATGAGATAAATTTCATGGGATTTACAAAATCCATTGTGGTGATTTTATAAGGAGATATCTGAACACAATTTGGAAATCTAATTCTGTAGAAGAGGGTTACTTAGACACGGTAATATTTTAGGATTCTTTAGGGTCACATCCATTCAACGGTAATCTTGATTTTGTTTCCACATATGGAAGGTAAGTAAAAGTTCATTAAGTCATTGAATGATTGGGAGTCAAACTTATTTCAATGTACTTCCAAATATGCTTGCTTCCATTCCGAGACGGTGAGGGCAGATTGGTCAACTTAAAAAAAAATACAAAATGACTGTTATCCTTTGCATTCCACAGTCCAATCCTCCGGTCAGTCCCGTGGAAATAAAACAGAGAGAGCTCGCGCCTAAACAAATCCATTGTCTGCCCATTCTCACCTCTAGGGCCGCCGTCCGTCAAGGTTGGCAATAACTTGGCTTGGTTTTTTTTTTTATTCGTCCTTGATTTATGAAACTTTAGTGTTTTGCAAATAGATTTTGAAATCCATTAATGACTTTTTCGTTTGGCAGAGGGCTATACAAGTGTGTTGATGGTACCGACCGGCGTTGGTGCAGCCATTGGTGGTTATGCTGGTGATGCATTGCCCATTGCACGAACTCTTTCCAATGTTGTTGATTGCTTTATTACTCATCATAATGTATGTTTCTCTTTCTCATAGCCAAGCTCGACCTAAGCTTTTTAGGTTTTAATTACTGTGACATCTTGCTGATTATGTGAAACAACCTTGTAAAAGATTTCCTCTTGTATGTGCATTTGCAAGAGACTGAGCGACTGACTAAAATATTTGGCCTCTATCTTTCTTGTATTATTGTTATTATTATTATATTAGTTTGGCAAGAAGGGAATTTAAAACATTTACCTCAGGCTAAAAGAATGTGATTATGAACTGATTTTCTTTTTAGGGGCTGGGCCTTCATTACTAATCCGAATGCTTTATATCTTAGGCTGTTTTTGGGATCTTGAGACTCCTGTAGAATGTCTGTGCGAATGGTTCTTATGTGTCTAATTTTTACTAAAGTAAAAAGGAAGGATGGATGTTTTTGCTAAGAGTTTCACTAACTCCCTTGCAGGCAAAGTCTAATTAATTTATTTATACCTGAAATTTTGGAAGTCTTTTGTTGAAGACCAACTGGTGTAGCCAATCACTTGGAAATGGACTCCTTGTTGGGAACTCAATTCTAGAATTTTATCCAAATTCCAGGGAATTTTGACTCTTGATATGCTGGACTCACTCTTACATTTTTATGTGACAGTTCATTTTATTTAATCTTTTGAATGGAAAATAATTCACTTAAATTTAAGGTTAGATTTCAGATTTTCTACATGTAAATGTTGAATTCTTACAGGTTCTTAATGCTACCATGCTTTACTGGCCAATGCCAAATGTTCTATATGTTGAGGGGTAAGTGCTTGATTGATTTGCAGAGGATGTCTGAGCCCTCCAACCAGTTCATCAAAATAGGGTATACGTCGTATTTTTATAATTTATTTGTTTCTTCACTTCCAGTTTATGCTTGAATCTGTCCGGTAAACAAGTGGCAACTTCACCAATTTCATCATAAATTCATCATGTTTATCAGATTGGGTTAGTTCTGGATGCCGGAATAGAAGAAGATCTCGTTCTTCACCATTTGCAGGTTGTTGATGCAGCCGGGGCTTCCCTTGTTCTGCCTATTGTAGAGTATGCTTACTGATACCCCTTTAATACTGTATGGTTTCAGGTATTACAATTAGCTTCTGAGATACTCAAACAAACAGAAACTGATTGACCACTCTACAGAGAACTGTAAAAATCTCTTTTGGGCATAATTTTCTTATATATTAGTAGAGATTAGAGAATGTATTTTGATTTGATTAAATCTAAATTCCTGACATTTGGGACTTTTAATTCTTCTATGGTATCACTGTAAAACTTCAAAGGAATTGGTTTATGCCATTTACTTAGTTATTTCTGCTTGATTCATATCATATACATTGGATGTTATTTGTTGGTCATTTGCATGATTTTTCATATTTGTGCTTATGATGATTTTGTTTACACTGCCCAATGCATGGATGGTGCCATAACATCCAATGCTTATAGATATTTTTTTATGCCTAAAGTTTTAGGTTTCACCATGATTTCTGAATGGAATTTTAACAGGTTGAGATGTGGATAGATCTTAAGTGTGGACAATCAACAGGGAGGATACCACATCCTGAATCCCTATTGAGAGCTGTGGATACATTAATTTCAGGATCTAGTGTGAATGCTCTTGCAGTAGTTGGTCGTTTCCCTGATGAGGATATTGGAGACTGATGATTACCGGCTTGGGATGGTATGCAACCGACTTGTACGATTTTTAAAGATCAGTAAGTTATTGCTTTCCCATTTTATTCCTCAAATTTGTTAGAGTTTCTTTCCTTATCTGGTTTTATTTATTAGTCATGGTTGCGAACGTTCCACCTCTTATGTCTTCTTTAACAAAGGTTCGATGCTAACATCCAAAAATTTTCAATGAGCAATGCCTTTTCCCCTGCGGTGCTGTCCCAATGAACGACATAAATGCTTACTGGCTTCCAAATTTTGGCTTTTAGTATCTCAGAGAGCATTGGAGATTTTATACATATAAAGTCATGAAGTCTTCTTTGCTCCTTATCGTGCCTGAATCTCTTTGTCATGGAGTGTCAGATTCAAAACAGTCAGTAATCAAAAGATCACATAATTGTTCTGATGGTGATCTAAAACTGCAGGGAATTGATAATTTGGCTGGTGTGGAGGCAATAATAAGTCATTTAATTGTGAAGAATTTCGGAATCCCCTATGTTCATGCTCTGGCATTACTTTCAGTGGAATTGAGAACTTGATTATGTCCAAAATCAGCAGCTGAAGAGGTGAGTAGGATTTTCCTAAGGGATGAAGAACATATTGATCCCTTACATGTGTTCGCTGACCTCCTGCTTCTTTGGGAAGGGCCTCATGCTATTTCCATTTTTTTTTTCCTTTTGGTGTTGTGTAGGTCTTTTTACCACTTACTAATATTGTACCTCAATTTGATTTTATTATGAGAAATTATCAAACCTGAATATGACTGTATTGCATTCATTTCTTTTGAGATAAAGGATTGGTGATTTGTCTAGTTCAGAACCTAAAAGTTTCCATTGATATTCTGTAAATATCACCTTCTGTAATGATACTGGAAGGTAAGTTGCATGTAGTTCTGGACTTGCTTTGTTGGTATTTACATAAAAATAGCTGTCCTGATAATCAAATCCATGTGCTTAGGTGTAGTCTCAAACATGGTTGGATTGTTAGGTTTTGCAGCCTGGATACATGAATTACTTAAATGATATCTCAGCAAGGAGTTGAATACAAAACTAATAAACGTGGTTGCCATTCTTCTGTGAATTTTGCTCTGAAAAATATGGACAGTTACTCTTATTTAATTTTTAAGTTATTATGAATACTGTGTACTCTTCTGCCAGATGCAGATATTAGTATGACTGGACTAATCCATCATTATCATCCCCTCCATTCTAATCATAACTCTTTTTTCTGGCTTTGGGGGATTTTCCATTTACAATATGGAGAAAACCAAAATAAAAGGAAAAGATGAAGTACAGTAAAAAGGAAAAAAAGAGTCTTCTAAAAGTTCAGAATTTATCTTTACTTGACTGTTGGTTGGGATGCAAAGTGAAAGTTAAGACTCTCACTTAGATATATATTGCAGATGTATTTGGGTTTTGGCTGGTTTAATTATTTAAATACATACCTCAAACAACTGGTCGACAAATCTTGGATGCTAAACAGCATTTCTTTTATTTTTATTTACTTGTATAATTGGATGGTTATTTCTCTTTCTATCTGCCCATAATGCTTGGTAATACTTATGTGTGCAATTGAATTTGTGCTATCTTTTGAAAGCATACTGTTGGAGGATTGACTTCTTAGTTTTCCTCGTATTTTCATCTTCATTCTTCCTCTCTTGCTTTCCTTTTATTATCTTCAATAATCTTTTGTTTGAACATTTAACAGATTGGATATACTTTCTTGCCATGTGTGCTTGCTGGGCTTAGTGCTGCACCACAATACCTGGTCAAGACTCTGAAGTATTGGGTAAAGATTGTGTAGTATCAGGTGATGTTGACAGTGCAATTCTAGCTATTGATGCTTGTGGAGATGATGATGCTGTTGCATTTTCCAGAAGATGTGGAAGCAAGGTTATATGTTTCTATTTAAATACTAATTTTTCCTTAAATTCACCTCCTCTTCCCACCAAAATTAAAGAAAAAAAAATTAAAAAAGAAAAAGAAAAACAGACTCTATCCCTTTGATTTCAAATTTCTGTCAAAGCTCTTTTGGTTTGAAGGATATTAATTTGGCCAGAATATCTTAATTGGTTTCAACAAGAGTAGTTTTGTGAAGCAGATCTACCTTGCCTGTTTCTAATAATTAATCTTTACTCTTTTGTAGCCACTCGTAATTGTAGTGGAAGAAAATGAAACTTTCCTGACTGATACACCTGCTAAACTTGGGAGGGGGTAAGCTCTTGCATTAGATAACTTGGTCAGCTTCTTTACGTTTCTGTTTGCTTCCTCATGGAATTTTATATCTGCATGAAACTTTTGGCAAATGAAGCTTACTCTCTGAACCGTTAAAGAGTTGGCAGGCTCCTCTCCCTTTTTATTCTCCTACTTGCCGAGAGATGATACAAACTTCTTGTATTACAGAAAATTGCAATTTAACTAGTCTATTAAGAAAGTGGCTGGCTTCAAAGAAACACATTCATATTCACCATTCATTTTGAATCTATGGTCCAGAAAATCTGCTGCTGCCTTCTCCTTTTTCCTCATCAACTTTTGAATTGTATATGCTTTCAGCATTTTCAGAACCCCTTCATATGTTATATATAATCCTTATGGATTAGAAATCAGAGCATCCTTCAGAGTCATGTTCAAGGTTAGATTTTGCGTGTTTGATCGAGAAGATTTAGCCAGGCCAACTGCAGCCCTTTTAATTGTTCAAAATTGGAACAGGATGCCTGCTATGCTAAACTCTAATTACTGGAACAGATTCTCAAAAAGGGATTTCTTGAATCATCATTCTCATGTTAATTAATATATCGGAACAGTACACAAATAGTAATGTACAGCGTATGATTCCGTAAGGGAATAAAAAATCGTTTCTAAATTCTACAATTCGCATTATTATCAGCATCAGTATCCGCATCAAAGAACTCCAACCTTAAACCATCCAGATGCCTTCAATGTTCCTCTGCATTAGGATAATTCTCATTAAAGATTCCAAGGAGACGTTGATCCACATTTTCTTTTGACAACAACGGCCTTCTGGATTGATTAAAGTCAGCCCTTTCTCTGACACCAATTCGCCTCCTCTGTTCTTCATTCTTTTCCTTGACGGCCAAATTCTTGAACTGGGGAATTCCTTTTCTTGATGATTCTTGAAAACCAAGTTGCTTCTTTCGATTGAAATCCAAGTCCCGAATACGCTTTCTTGAATGGCAGCTACTACCTTCACACCGTTTCTTGAGATGCAGCAGCAAGAAAATTAGAAGTTGCAGCGTGACTTCTTTCATACATCCTTATCAACTTCTCAAAATCATGCATTACTTTGAAATTGTCTTCTACATCTACGCTCTTTTCCAGCTCTTCAAGAGCTAATCTTGCCAATTTTCTTTGTGTCTTCAGCTCATCATGATTCTTCACAGCTGCTGCTTTCTTTGGAGTGGACATCACAACCTTGAGACATTCTTTTTTGGTGTTTGATGGTTTCACTTTCTTTAATTCCATCCCATTTTTCCCTTTCAGCGTTGCGTCTGCTTTGGCAATAATATCAGCAAATCTTGACCTTAACATGGCAGCTCGAGTTGCCATGTTCAACTACTCAAATTTTCTAAACCAAATTAAGAAGGAACCAAATAATCAAGAAGCTAAGGAATGCAGTTCTTGCCACTCACGAATTATTACCAAAAACAAAGAAACAATGAGAAGGGGGGAGAAGGAGATTTCTTAAGCCAATTTGGAATTCTAATTCCTAAGTCGAATAGGATTTACTTAGATACGGCAATATTTTAGGATTCTTTAGGGTCACATCATATCAAGCCGGTTATCTTGACTTTGTTTCCAAATATGGAAGGTTAAGTAAAAGTTCATTAAGTGATTGAATGATTTGGGAATCAAACTTATTTCAAATTAAAAAAAATTTGAAGTAAATATAAACTATTTTAACTAATATTTTTTTCCTTAATTATAAGTTAATTAAGTAAAAAATATCTCATTTTAACTTAATAAAAAAAATGTATTTGACTTTCTTTTTTTATATATATTTAATAGAATTGATCAATCCAATCATCAAATTATACTTTTTTAAAATATTTGATTCTTAAATTTTTTTTTACTTATTTAATTTTTTAAATTCTAAAAAAATATCATCGAAATTTAAAATACGATACCGATCAAAATGTATCATTGTACTATTTATCAGATGAAATTTGAAAAAAAAAACGAAAACATCAGCGAGACATAGCACTGCTCATCTCCTCATTACACTGTTCATCATCTTCACCAAAGCCACCCCATCCCCAATAACTCCCGTGCTCATTTCCAGATCCGAACCCAACAGTCCCTACTCGACTGTTCATGTCATTACACTGTTCATCATCTTCACCACCACCCACCCCACCCCCAAAAATTAAAACCCTTCACAGATATTCAAACTCGGTCAAGACACAGAAGAACAAAAATTTTAAGGGTTTTCGCTTTCGATAGCAGAGGATCTTGGTAAATATCAGAAGAAATTCAAAGGTATGCATTACTAACCCTTTCTGCTTTTCCACTTTTGATTTGATTGTAGTTCATTTTGAAATTTAAGACTCTGTTAACCGCGTGTGCTTTTGGTCGATGCAATTTTTGTTCAGATTCTTCTTGTTCTTGTCATTGTTCGATTTCATCTTTGTTACAAAAAGTAGAAGTAGTTTAACAGTTATGGTTCTCTTCCTCCGTTTGTTCCTTTTTCATCTGGTTAAAAGTTAAAAACCTCATACTCTCCTACCCGACTATTGTTTAAGTTTTTTTCAAAAAAAATTTTGATCTAATGAAGTAACAATGAAAATGTCCTCCCATTTTGGTTAGCTCAGCGTTGGCTCTAAATTCCAGTGATATTGTTTAAAAATCCGATCAAAAGGACCTAGATGGTCAATTAATAAATTGTTTAAAAATTAAACAAGCAAAAGAAACTTTAGGGACCAAAACTTATAAAAAAAAAGTATAGTTCGAAGATTTAATTGGTCAATAACTCATATTTAGTACTCTATCCTTCTAATTAATTTAATTTTTTGATCAACTTTTAGTTGATGGATGTAAATGTGTAAGTTAAGGAGGTAATTTATAAAAATTTCTACTCCCTTAAATGGTAAATTGAACTTATTTTTCTGGTCACTAATTATAAGTCATTATCATTAGTTTATTAGATATTTTATAGAATTTTTTTCCATATTAATAATACTCAAGTCTTTCTCTTTTCCCTCTTCCCCAATTACCATTGTTAATTTGATTAGAATCAAGGAAATTTTAGACCAAAAAAAAAAGCCTTACTTGACAAAATAACCGTTAGTAAATAATTTGTAAATAGTGATCTATTCATTCTTTGCTCAATATCTTGTTTGAATGTTTTTGTCATGCAGTGTGAGATTCAAAACACAGTCACGAATCATGAGATACCATAATTGTTATAATGGTAATCTAAAACTGAAGGGAATTGATATTTTGGCTGGTGTGGAGGCAATAATAAGTCATTTAGTTGTGAAAAATTTCAGAATCCCCTGTGCTTGTGCTCATACTCCTGCATTACTTCCAGAAGCATTGAGTAATTATGTCCAAAATCAGCAGCTGAAGAGGTGAATATAATTTCCCAGGGGATGAAGAACATATTGATCCCTTTCATGTGTTTGCTGACCTCCTGCTTCTTTGGCAAGGGCCTCATGCTATTTTCATATTTTAATTTCTAAGCTATTGTATACACTTCTGCCAGAAGCAGTAATCAGTATGACAGGAGTATAGGTCATTATCATCCCCTCCATTCTAATCATGATTCTTGTTTCTAGCTTGGGGGATTTGCCATTTCAGCATATAGAGAGAACCAAAATAAAAGGAAAAGATGAAGTATAGTAAAAAGAAAAAAAGAGTCCTCTAAAAAGTTCAGAATTTATCTTTCCTTGACTGTTTGAGATACAAAGTGAAAGTTAAGACTCTAACCTAGATATAATATTGCAGATGTATTTGGGTTTTTAGCAGTTTTAATTATTCAAATATAAACCTCAGACAATTGGTTGACAAATCTCGGATGCTAAACAATGTTTCTTTTATTTTTATTTACTCGTGTAATCGGATGATTGTTTATCTTTCTATCTGTTCACAATGCTTGGTAATACTTCGTGTGCAATTGAGTATTTGCTATCTTTTGAAAGCATACTATTGCAGGATTGCCTTTCAAAGTTTCCTCTTCCTTCTTCCTCTCATGCTTTCCTTCTATCATCTTTGATAATCTTTCATTTTGAACATTTAACAGATTGGATGTACTTTCTTGCCATGTGTGCCTTTTGGGCTAAGTGCTGCACCACAATACTTGGTCAAGAACTCTGACTTCTTGGGTAAAGACTATATGTAGTATCAAGTGATGTTGACAGTGTAATTCTACCTATTGATGCTTGTGGAGGTGAAGGTGCTGTTGGATTTTCCAGAAGACATGGAAACAAGGTTACATGTTTTGATTTAATTTCTCATTTTCCTTTAAATTCACCTCCCCTTCCTACCAAAATCAAAAGAAGTTAAAAATAAAAGAGAAAATGGACTTTATCCCCTTGAATTAAAATCTCTGTCAAAGTTGTTTTGCTTGGTGGATATTAATTTGTCCAGAATATTTCATTGGTTTCAACAGGAGAAGTTTTGTGAAGCTACATTTTCTGTGCCTGTTTCTAAAAATTAGTCTTTACTCTTCTGCAGCCACTTATAATTGCAGTGGAAGAAAATGAAACTGTCCTGACCAATACACCTGCTAAACATTGATTCCAAGCAGTAAGCTCTTGCATTAGATAACTTGGTCATCTTCTTCTTCACATTTCTCTTGGCTTCCTCATGAACTGATATAGTGAAGCAAGGATGTTCAAATATTTTATACCTGCAAGAAACTTTTAGCAAATGAAGCATACTCTCTGAACTGTTAAAAAGAGTTAAGCAGTCTCCTCTCCCTCCTTATTCACCTACCTGCTGAGAGATGTACGAACTTGTTGAATTAATTGCAATGTAACTAGGATATTAAGAAAGTGTTTTAGCTATCAAGAAACACATGTAAATTCGTTATTCATTTGGAATCTATGGTCCAACTATGTTAATTCAAAGAGTAAATTCGGATATGTTATTTCTGAAGCTGACATGATTTTGACATGGAGTGCAATAGGGAGCAATCCATGTAATTGTATGCTGGAGCCCCTCTTACAACATATCTTTTCTTTCGAGATCAAAACATTAAGGATTTTCTGTTCCCTATATGCTCGAATCTTATTTTTCTTGTTAGATTTGATCAGTTAATTTCTTCATAATTGACAAGGGATTTTTCTTCCAGATCAAAGTTGCCAACTACTGGGAAGCTATAGGCATTGTTGCCTCTCATAAAGCTGGAGTAGATCCCTATTCACTCAGACGAGACGGAATCAAGAACATTCAGTACACTTCTGAATCCCAAATGGTTATATATTGTTTCAGCTGTCAGATGTTTCTGCCTTAAAAATTTGCAGCTGCCTTCTCCTTTTTCCTCATTAACTTTTGAATTTTATATGTTTTCTGCCTTTTCAGAACCCCTTCATATGTTATCTATAATCCTTATGGATTAGAAATCAAAGCATCCTTCAGAGTCATGTTCAAGCTTCGATTTTGCATGTTGCAGCCCTTCTAATTGTTCAAAATTGGAACAGAAATCTGCTATGCTAAACTCAAATTACTGAAACCGATTCTAAGAAAGGGATTTCTTGAATCATCATTCTCGTGTTAATTAATATCGGACCAGTAGACAAATTGTTATGTACAATGCATGATTCCACAAGACAAAAAAAAATTGTTTCTAAATTCTACACTTCGATCGTCATCTCCTAAAACAATCAAAAGTTCTTGATGAAAAGTTAAACCTACGAAGAGGCCAATTTGATCATATTCCTTTAGATTCCTCCTCTAAACAAAATCTTTCTTCCATTTTTTCCCGTGAATAAAAAACTTGTGGTCACCCAACGTTTCAACTCCAAGAATTGACATTATTATCAGCATCAGTATCCGCACAAAAAAACTCCACCCTTAAACCAACCAGAGGACTTCAATGTTCCTCTGCATTAGCATAATTCTCATTCAAGATTGGAAAGAGACTTTCTTCCACAGTTTCTTTTGACAACAACGGCCTTCTGGATTGATCAAAGTCCGCAGCTAATCTGCCACCAATTCGGCTCCTCTGTTCTTCATTCTTTTCCTTGACAGCCAATTTCTTGAACAGGGGAATTCCTTCTCTTGATGATTCTTGAAATTTCTTGAAAACCAAGTTGCTTCTTTCGATTGAAATCCAAGTTCCGAATACGGTTTCTTGAATGGCAGCTACTACCTTCACACCGTTTCTTGAGATGCTGCAGCAAGAAAATTAGAAGTTGCAACATGACTTAAATCCTTATCAACTTCTCAAAATCATGCATTACTTTGAAATTGTCTTCTACATCTATGCTCTTTTCCAGCTCTTCAAGAGCTAATCTTGCCAATTTCCTTGGTGTCTTCAGCTCATCGTGATGCTTCACAGCTGCTGCTTTCTTTGGAGCGGAAATCACCACCTTGAGACATTCTTCTTTTTTGGTGTTTGATGATTTCACTTTCTTTAATTCCATCCCATTTTTCCCTTTCAACGTCGAGTCTGCTTTGGCAATAATATCAGCAAATCTTGACCTTAACATGGCAGCTCGAGTTGCCATGTTCCACTACTCAAATTTTCTCAACCAAATTAAGAATCGAGAAGCTAAAGAAGACTTTTCTCAAGCAAATTAAGAAGGGCACCAAAGAATCAAGAAACTAAAAAATGCACTTTCTTGGTACTAACGATTTATACCAAAACAAAGATAGAGAGATCAATGAGAATGATAGTAAAAGCTCTAAAATATTTGGCCTCTATCTTTCTTATTATTATTATGGCAAGCAGGGAATTTAAAAACATTTCCTCAGGCTAAAAGACTCTGATTATAATGAACTGATTTTCTTTTTAGGGTCTGCCCCTTATTAATCCTAATGCTTTACTAAATGTGAAGAGGTTTTTAGGATCTTGAGACTCCCATGTAGAATGTTTGTGCGAATGGTTTTTAGAAAACTGAAGACTGTTAGATAAATGATAGAAATATTTTTGGAATTCGAATTAATGAATAATAATGTATCGGACCAGTACAGAAAATAGAAGAAAAAAAAAATTCTACACAATTTATTCTTTTAACACAAAAAATTCATGCTAAAGTTTTTGTTTTAAAAGCAAGATTTAAATGTTTGCATTATCTTTGAACGATTGTAAGGATATATGAATAAAAATAATTTAATTTAGAGAAAAAGATATTAATATAAATGTTATTAAAACTTACTACTATATATTAATTAGTTTTATATAAGAGTATTTTCATAATTAAGAGAATATAGTCTTTTTAAGTTAAAAAGGTCAAATTATTTTCGAGAGTTCTCTAACCCAACTAAAGAAGAATATATAAGTTTGATAAGCTAAAAATTTTAACTTATATTAAAAAAAAAAAAATTGAATCCCACAAAATAAGAACCTCATACCCTTCCCCCACTAGAACATGTGAAGATTATAAATCAAGGGATGTGTTTCAATAAAACTTAAAGAGAATTTATCCTTTAATCAGTATCCACGATAAGTCAGACCCGCATTTGATGGGAATCAAAAAATTTTTACCTTATATTTCTCATTAGGAAGTGGTTGTGGTCTAATTTTAGTTATCCGTTAATGACTAATATAAACTAGCAGTCAAACTCGATTGCTTAGTTCATTTCCCTCTATTTTTAATTGGTTGATTTTACTTCTATACTAATGAGATTAATTAATTGTACTTTACACCTTATTCATGTTTGTGGGTAAAGTTTGGCTCTTAATTCGAAAGTAAGATTAATTGTATAAATAAATCCCTCTTTATTAGTTTAAATTTTTCAAAAGCAGTATCCCAGTAAATGATAAGTCCTATGTTTGATTTTTATACCTATCCATTGCTTTTTGAAAATGTTGACTTATTATTGAAAATTTGTATTTGACCGTCCAGTGAAAGCATATCCTTGCTAGTTACTAAGTCTAACAACCGCGGCGGATGAGGGGGATGGCCAGGTTAGTCCTCTCACATTATAACACCCAACTAACAACCAAAACTCAGCTGAAAAGTCATGCAAAATCCTCCATACAGAACTATTGGTGACATGCATGCAAGGGAGCCACAGCAAACCAAACCACCAGTCCAATAGTCAAACTTGTCATCTCTTAATATTAGATCGTAAAAAAAAACCTAGCTAAAATATGCTGCCGATTTTGATCTCTCCCAATTCCCCGCCCCCCCAACACCGGCCGGCCAATACATATACAACTACATTCTGCAGCTCTTTTCTTCTACCTCCCAAAAATAGGTCACCATAGTGCATGGAAACATGAGGAAGCCTTGCCGGGATTATAAGGAAGACATGAACAAGGGAGCATGGTCCGAGCAAGAGGATCAGAAGCTCATAGATTACATCAAGAAGCATGGTGAAGGTCATTGGAGCACCCTTCCAAAAGCTGCAGGTTAATTAAATTAGCTTGTTTCCTTTTATTTGTTGGTTTTATTTAATTTGTTCTTGAAATATTGTATGAATTTGAGAGAATATTAATTAATTAATTAATTCGTGTGTTGAATACATATATATCCATCAGGGCTGCTTCGCCGTGGAAAAAGTTGTCGGCTAAGATGGACAAACTATCTAAGGCCAGATCTTAAACGAGGAAACTTTGGTGAAGATGAGGAAGACCTCATTATTAGGCTCCATGCCCTCCTAGGCAACCGGTATATACTTACCATGATCATGTCCCCAATTCTTTGCTCTTTTTCCCTTTCTGGTTAGATACTAAATCCATTGCAATTGGCACATAGATATAAGATACCATTGCACGGACGTAGTTCAGCTAATCAGACACATGAAACTCGAACTTCGACAAAACATAATTTTTAGGATTAAAACCAAGCATATATTCAATATTTGTTTTGCATGATTAAGAATTACCCCCTCCGCATGGACCGACAACTGAAATTAAATGTTTTATTTTTTAAATTTGTTCAGATAAAAATGAATTAACTCAAACTTGTTTCTTAGTGATGGAGTAATATTATTAATAAGAAACAAAAGTACAATAATTTGCAATTTCGGGATAGCCTAGTAGGTTGAAGATCCGAGTCCTCCTTGATTTGTGCTTCATGATGCATCACGGATAGCTGCTGCAGGCTTGAAAAAAATAGAATAATTAAAGTGTATATACCGTACTTGACTGGTTTGGGGTATCCACATATATTGTTGCAGCTGGTCGCTAATTGCTGGAAGATTACCGGGCCGTACAGAGAATGAAGTGAAGAACTACTGGAATTCTCATTTGAGGAGAAAACTGATGAAAATGGGTATTGATCCAAAGAATCAAGGCCGCACTGCAGCCACGGATGATCATGATCGTGATCTCGTGAAATGTGGAAATTATGGCAGTAGTAGTAGTACTACTACTACGGATCATCGCCAAGTTTCGGATGCTGGAAGTTGTATAGGGAACGATTCATCAAGTGATCATGACCACGGCCGTGACTCTGCCTGATCTCAACTTTGATCATAATATTGATGATTATCAAGATGAAAAGACCATATTAAATCGTACACAGCCGTCGTCGTCATGTATTAAAGAATTTGAAGTCCCTGCTGATCCCTCTCCCACACCTAATCTTTTCATAGATTAATAGTGGGAGATTAATATAATGCCCATGTTTAATTATGATTGTAAATAATAATTATGCTTCATACGAAATGGATCCGGAAAAGAAATGCCCTGGACGCAAATAGTTTGTTTACTAATATCGAAAGTGTTAAGTTCTGGTAGCCATCTCTTAAGTACTTAATTAATTGAAGCATATTTTCTTTTTCTTTTTCTTCTTCTTGAATATTTGTTTATTTCCATCACTGGATTCTCTGTACTATGTGGCAAGAAGTTTTTTAAAAAAAAGATGAAATTCACCAGAATTAGAAACTTTTTAAATTCTTTGCCTCTAATTGGAATAAATAACTCATCAAAAGAAGACATTAATTGCCTGTCTACCCTCACTCTGGGCCGGTGTTGTAAGCACTGAGTCGGGTAGTATTCATGTCCAACTATATTGACAAAATGAGTATTACTGTAACGAAATAGATATCTTCGATTAATAAGTCTAAAAATTTTTAATTGTTAATTGATAGAGACTTAATAGAAGCATCCCATAACATTATTGAGCATAAGGTTAAGTATCTAACAGTAAAAATTAATGAAGAATTATATTTTTTTAACAAAAACAATAGGCAACTACACCTAAAGTTTGTTGATCATCCAAGGGAGGGCTATAGAGAGGATTAGGGAGGGATGGGTGTAAAAAAAAAAATTACACCTAAAGTTTAATTTATAAAATATATTCAAAAATTTTAATTTTTTTCTATAGAAGATATATATATATATATATATAAATATATATAAGAATGCTAAGAAGTGCACTGGTATTGTGAGAGATGTTGTTTCACTGATTTTAAAAATAAAAAAGGTTTTCCAAATCTGTGAAGGAAGAAGGAAATGTCGGCCATGGAGAGGAGCACCGCGGCACAACCCTGACCTGATGCTTTGCACTGTAGCAGAGATGGTCATTGATGACTTTCGTTTTAAAGAAAAAAAAATTGCAGAACTTACGAACGTGTAAGGGGTTGTGAGGAGCGGTCAGAGCAACGACAAGAGGATGCTGGGATGTGCTCCTTTGTTGGTGGAGCTGCTCACCGTTGTGGTGACTGCAACCCTCTGCTCTGGTTTTGCCCTATAGAGATTTGGATTTTTTTTAAAAAAATCAATGAAACGATATCATTTCATTAACAAGTTTTTTAAAAAAACCACATGAAACAATATCGTTTCATCATCGCACACAATATCGATGCATTTTGTAATCTTCCTCTTTATATATATATAATTAATTAAATTAAACATTGATAATTAGAAATTAGCAATATTGCACTCTATAATATTACTCTATGTATGAAAACACCTTCTTTTGGAGGAGATAAAGTGAAGATGGTTGAGATTTGACCGGTGGATCACATGTAAATATATA
>JAOXNR010052604.1:0-16092 GCA_028571225.1 Parsonsia alboflavescens | reverse complement strand
CTTCTGTCAAAATCTAACCACCTAGCATCTCTTAAAATAAGACATACAGGTTGGCTACGACCTACAAGTGTGAATAGTGGTTTGACAGCAACTTGTACTAATCCTATATGACAGTATTTAAATTTCTTTTGTTTATGCAAATTAATTACATTCTGAGTCATTAATTGTATAGTTCCAAATTCTCTATCAATAGAAATAGTATTTTCAGAAGTTTTTATTATATAATCTTGTGTAAAATCAAATATTCCTCTATGATATATTTTACTAATTTTTTCGGTTGGAATGTTTCATCCTGCAAGTTTCTTTTCTATATCATTTAAAGAAATACTAATCTCCTGATCATTAAGGATCTCGCTATCCAAGTCGGATAAGTTTGTGACACTAGAGCCTGACGTGATTTCAATCTTAAGAAGAATATTCTTTCAACCAAAAGAATCTATCACTGGATAATCAACATATATCTCTTCCTATCTTAAACCTTAGATCTCTAATGTCATACAAGCACTTATGGGAGTATAGGCCTTAACTACACCTGGTTATACCAGTTTGCAGCTTTCACTCTTCGGAGGGGTTCTCTGTGCGTGGTAAAGAGCCCTAAAATGCCTTCTCCTCTTAACGGCTAACAGCGAGCTATATCCAACCGACTTCCCATTAACACCCTGGTCTAAGATCTGCTCAAACTGGAACTTAACAGGACAGACAAGTCTTACAAAAGACTATTCCCAACTAAGGCATGGTATGACAACGAGATAAAGGGTTAGGATGGAAAGAGAGATAGGAAGATTATCCCATGATTCTGCTTAAGGATGAAAGAATAAAACTCGTTTAAGCTTCCATCCTAGAGAGAATCATGTTACTTGGCTTTGATACCATTTTGTATTTTACTTTTCAACGGACTTTGTATTTTACTTTTATCGGTTTGTATTATTGTATTTGACGTTTAAGGATTTCTTCCAATGTAAGAATTATTATGGTTGTTTTAATTAACAATTATTTATAATTCTATTGTTTTTATTAAAATTTCATTTGTTATTCATTTTTAAGTTAAGAAAGCTTAATTTTATATAAAATTTAATTGGATTTATAAATATCAAATTCTATCTTATTGAAGGAATCTCTGCCACAATTTTTTTTTTTTTTTGACAGATTTGTTAATGAAATTTCCTTGAAAATTATTGACGATTTTGTGGGGAAAAAATCTGTCACAAAAACTCCTCAATTTCTATGGATTTATGAGAAGTTTTTCTACAGATTTATGAGGGAAAATCCACAATAAAATTTCCTATGGATTTCTGAGGAAAAATCTGCCACAAATATTTTTGATAAATTTGTGAGGGAATTTCGATAGGAAGTTATTTGGATAGTTAGGTTATTATTTGCAGATTTTGTGGTGGAAATTCCACCACAAATCCCAACAAATACTTTTGCAAGGGCCCTTTTTTGAGGAAAGTTTTCCATCAAAAATCGGTTTTATGCTTGAAAATTGCAATTTTCCAAGGGATTTCCCTCGCAAATGGGGTGATTTCTAGTGAAAATTTGTAATAAAATATTCGTAGAATTATATAGAACAATTTATAAAATAAGACAAGCCGTTCATTCTTCAATGCCTTATAGAAAGGGACGAAGGGAGTGTTTAAAAAATGGATATTAGATCATAAAAAATGCTCTCAATTTTAATGCATGAAATTTTACTCTTCCATAGAACCTAAATATTGTTGAAAAGCCATAAAAGTTTATAAAAGTATTTTAAAATGAGAAATTTAGCAATTTCTTACAATTTTCCAAATATTTTGGAAATATTTATAAAAAATACACTCAGATTTAGGATATGAAACTCTCAATTACAAATCATATTATTAAAATATAACTTCCTATCAATATTGGAAAGTTTTAATCTTTTAAAACATTCTCACTCTCCAACAAGATTTAATAACTTGCGAAAATCAGATAAAGTAATTTGAAACTCCAAAAAATTATGCTCTCTCGTAAGAAAATAGGAAATGATATAAAACATAACCCCTCACAATTTCATGACAATACTATATTGGGGTGAGACACACTTTGTTTTAAGTCACTGTTTATCTTTTTTAAATTTCCTTCTTTTTCCCTTAATAAGAACCCTACTTTGAGCCCTTATATATTAAGTTTCAAAAGTCAAAACAACCAAATTTATATACCTATAGAAAGCTCTCATAAGTAGTTACAAATCCATAAAAAGGTTTACATAAAAATAACATACGATTAAGGAGTTATTAACCATCAAATATGCCTCACCATCACAGTTTATCAAAAATTTATAAAATATTTAAAAATTCGTAACTTCCTATCTGCTTATTGGAATTGAGTGATTCGAAATTCAATTGATTCTTCTCGACGAGAAGAATCTTCTGATAGTAATATCACAATTGGAATGTATCCGCAAGGTGGTTGGTGTCCGGAAAACTATACAATCTCTACCCCATAATGTCCTAAAATGCAATATTAAAAAGAAAACAACCAAAAATTTTATCTGTATTCTATAGATAATTGGAAAGTACCCTGTCCAGAATTGGGTCTAATAAAACTATTTTCATAACTTTAAGTCAAAGTGGACAGCTTTGGTCCAAAACTTATTTGAAATTCGGTCCCAAACTTATTTCAAATGATCAAATTAGAGTTGTTTATGAATATACTTATGTCTCAAAGGCTTAAAAGAACCACACTCTATACTACGATTCTAAATTACAATCTATAATACTGATGGGGCTTAAAATTGAACACCGGGTCACTCCAAAATCGTGATGCGGTCAATCGACTGCAATCTGAGAAGAAAACAAAGATTAGTCACCAGACAGCCCGGGGAAGAGCACTGATGCCTAAGTCAGTATTCCAAAGTAATTAGTTCTCAGAGAAACTATCTAGTGTATTGTGTTTTGTGAACTTGTTTAGGCTTGTCCGTAAACTGTTTCGGATTTGATTATTTAAAAGAGAGATCAGTTACCTCCTCAATTTGGGCTCTATTCTTACTCGACAGTAGGCAGTGAGGATATTTGTGGGATCATGGAATCCCGCCAACTGCTCATGGAATCATGGAGTTTCCCTGGGTTGAGATATCTTGCCATTCAAGCTCTGCTGAGAGCTACGAGCTCGCTAACAAACCTCTGAACCAGCATTGCGACCTGCCCGTGGATATCAAGGGTCTAGCTATCTCTTCTAGGAGGTCGCTCCGAGTGGTAGTAGGCTCATGGGAGTAGTTAGGAGTTGCGTACATCTAGTCGTGGCATGGAAGATGCATGAGACGAGTTGGGAGTAACCATGTCGTGGGCCGAGGTCTGGTGGTGCCTCTCTCGAGCTCATTTAGAAGGTCGGTGGTAGCAGGTCGCTGCCCACCCATCCTCATTGACTATATGAGTCTGACTTTTAGGTATTGAAGGTTGAGACCTTGAGCCCATTTTGGTTGACTTCTGTCCGGATCCTGCCCCTTTGCATTGACTTGTCCGGGTCGTGCCCATTTCGCCCATCATTACCGCTCAGAGGTCATGGTGCCTGAATTACCATCTTCAAGTCGTAGTCGCTAACGGATTCACCGATTCCTTGTAATGGCTAGCTTTGGGGTATCTTTCCATTTGCTTCTCTAGTAGAGAGTTGCAAGCTGGCTTTCAATTTTTCGGCCAAAAGCAGAGTTGCGCACACTTGGTCGCGGCATGGAAGGTACATGAGCCTGATTGGGACTCATCAGGTCGTAGATCGTGGTCTAGTGAGGCCTTTGTTGTGCTCATTCGGAGGTTAGTGACCTGGAAGGTTGGTGGTTGGAGGCCCTTGCCCACTCATTCCTCAGGACTCGCTAGTCTGACTTTCAGATATTAGGAGTTACCATCTCTAAGCCATGAGTCGGACCTTCAGGCTTTAGAAATCACCATCTACAAGTCAAGGGCCTGACCTTCAGGCATTAGAAATTTCCATTTGCATGTTGTGGGGCCTGACCTTCAGGCATTAGAAATTGCCATCTGCAGGTTGTTTAGCCTGACTTTCAGGAATTAGAACTACCATCGCTAAGTCGGGGATCTGACTTTCAGGTATTAAGAACTATCGTCTCTAAGTCGCGACCCTTGAAAGGTCGAGCCATTTCCTTGCAGCTGCTTGTGAGCCTGACCTTTAGGTATTAAGGATTACCATCTTTAGGTCATGACCCTTGAGAGGTCGTGCCGCTTCATTCTGTAACGACTATTTCTGGAAGGAGATATGTCCTTTTGGGTTTCTGGAGAACTGAATCGGTCAGTCTTGATGCGGAGGATCACGTTACTTCAGCTTTGTAGAGAACTGAAGCATTTCCAGTTTTGGAAAGTTACCTTGCTCATTTTTTCTGGAAGAAATTGACCTGTTTGGTTTCGGGTAATTATCTTGTTTCAGCTTTGGAAGGTTGCCCCATTTGGCAATCCGAGAGACTCCTAGTCCCATATAAATTAGGAGTACTTAGGGATTTTTAGAATTTACCTAAACCTTCTCTTGGCTTGCTTGATCTTTACAGAGCTTCCAGTTTTAAATTTCCTTCCCCCCTCTTGCTTGATCATCCAGTTTCCCAGGGGAACTTCTCCTTTTTACCTTCCAAGATTCTACCGAGTGAGTTTTCTTCTCTTTTCTTTTGAAAGATTTCATCTTTTTTAGTTTCTTTTTTCCTGGTAAAAACTTGAGATGTCGACGACAACATCCTCTACGTCTAGCACTCCTTCCCTTCCTCTCGGGAAGGTAGCTCCTTCCCTTCTTCCATTGATTTCGAAAATGGAGTTTTTTATTAACATCCAATTTTTGCCAAAGCTCAGCGAAACCCTTGATCTTTCTGAATCCGAGGTTTATTCTTTGTTTTCTGCTCTTGGCCCTTTTGAGATTTTTAACATCAGTGGAGAGCTAGGGTTAATGTAATAGTTGCCGCTATGGAGGTCCCTTACAATAGGCACGAGGGACACATAGTCCTTTATCTTTCTAACCTTAGGCCCATTTCTGGGGTTTTCCCATGGCTCAACTTGTCCCAAATTCTCTTCGGATGGTGGTCGCTTTCATACCGACTTGCCACTTTTACAGGGTTCCAGTTTCTCTGGAACTCTTTAGTTGCTTCTATAAGCTTGGCGTCTCTTCGACCTCCCAGTCTTCTAAGGGGTATCTTCTGTTTATCCCCCAATATAAGTTAACAAGTCCTTTCCAGTCATCAGTGGGTCCTTGGAAGGACCACTTCTTCTTTCCTCACCTTCCGAGCGATTCGGTTGGGTCCGAACCCTACCCGGACTGGAACCTGAATTGCTCTTTTTTTAACGAGCTCCCTGGCTTATCCCCTAACCAAGTCTAGCATAGGGATTTTTTAATAAACTTGGTTAGGTTTGGTGGGGTCAAGGTAGGGTGTACTAACCCAGTCTGGCCTCAATCTTTCTTTTGCCTTGCTGGGTTGGGGAGCCCAATAGAGTTCAACCTCCTTTCCGTTAGGAAAACTTTGGGATATCTCCCTCTGGTAGGGAGTTTTTCCGAATTTAGTTGATTTTTGCCTTTGTATGCATGTGGCTCTGCATTGACAATTCTTCTTTTTCTCTATCTGAACAGATATAAGGGCCATAGCTTGGATATTTGATGATTATGAAATTACTCACGTTCCTTCTGGCAGAGCTCGGGGAGCCACTAGAGCATCTTCTATAGCACCCCCAACTTTCAGCATTCTTGTTCCATGGGGTAGGGGGAGGTAGGTAGTGGCTGAGAGGACCAGGGGTGCCTCTAAACAGAGTACGGGGGCTGCCGGGATGAAGGCCTCTAATAGGCCTATTAAGGTCCCTTCCACATCTTCTTCACCTTCTCCTCAGCTAGCCAGAAGGGTTCCCCCAAGCCCTGCTGCTAAGGGGAAAGCCCCTATGACCTCTGAGTCCAAGCTAGCATTTTCGGCCTGTGCCACTGAGGAGCTTGTAGATGTCTTGAAGAGGTTGGGAGTTGCTGCCTTAGCTGCTCATTCTACAGAAGATGCTGCAAGATGGGTCCCTGACCTTGCAATGGAGACCTTTGACTCTCTGTTCTAATGTCTTCACTCTCAATCTTTTGTAATGCACTGTGCTCTTTTGGTTGACCAGGAAATCTGCAGGCAACTGTCAGACAAGGAGATCGACAAGTTTGGTGCTTCCCTTTATACTGCGGTGAGTCTTCATGAACCTCTGTAAATTTACAGTTGGCCTTGTTTCCTTTTGATTTTGGCCATGACCTCTTTTTTCTCTTTTTTTGCGGGGTCACATTATTATTGGGGAGGGCTTGAGAAGGCAGGTCGAGAAGGCCAGAGTAGACAAGGATTTTACCTCCCTTATCTCTGAACTCCAGGATGCCAAGGCTCGCCTGGAAAAAGAGATTGCTGGGTTGGTGGCTTCTGCTGGGGAATCGGCCAGACTCATCTCCCAGTGCAAAAGAGATTTTGATTAAGCCAGCACCATCTACAAAGCCATGTTTGAGGTGCTGGATGGGCTTCACAAGAGGGTTTCAGAACGAACTGAATTTGAAATCCAGCATAAGGAGTGCGTCCAAGAGCCTGAAGCTAAGCTGGAAGATTTTTCGGATCTTTGTGATGAAGATGGCAACCTCTCTATGAAGTGGATGAAGCCTACATTCCAGAAATATGTGGAGAGGTTGATGAAGCCTCAGATGATGGTGGTAGATGTTAATGTGATCGATGATCTCAAGAGAACTCACCCCGAGTTGAAGACCAACTCCGCATTTGACACTGCACTCTATCATCCAGAGTTGGTCGCTCCTCTTCCTTGGCGTTAAGAAGACTTGAATAAGACTTTTACTAGGAGGCTGCAGTTGCAGAGGTCTTGACCCAAGTTGGCCAAACTGATGACTGCTTTGCGAGGAAAGGAGAGGAGCTCGCTGATGTAGAAAGGGAGGTTCTGGATGTCCCTCCTCAGTCTATGATATCCCCCGAAGGTATACGTCTGATTTGCAGTGTAGATTCTTTTCAGGAAATTTATCCCCACGTCATGCGTAACTATGTTGGAATAGGTACCCAACCCTTTCCAGGACACTTGTCCATTTCTGATGTAGCCCTTTCTTCTTTTTTTTTTATATTTCCTTTTGTTTTGTAGGCCCTTCTATTGTTGCTAGGGCTGAGGCAACTGGTGGGGAAGGGGTTCCTCCAAGTAGTTCTGAGCCAATCACTATTCCAGAAGAGGAGGAGGAGGATGATAATTTGCCACTTGTGCAAAGCCCATCCCGGAAATAGCTCCGGACCTCTTCTTGTAATAGCCTAGGACTTTATACACTTGACTCTCTGCAATCTTTGCATTTCTGAATATTTGTATAGGTCTATTTGTGGCCTATGTTTTCTATAATGCCTTACTTTTCTTCAAAGAATTGCATTGACAGCTTTTTTAAATGTCCTGCCCTTTACTTTTTTACACTTTGAATCGCTCGGAAAATTGAATTTAAGGCAATATATCACGAAATGAAGACTTGATAATTTTTTTTTTTTTTTTAAAAAAAGGGAATAACATATCTTTTATTCATGTCTTGCACAAACTAGAAACTGGTAAGGTCGTTGAGCTCACCATGATGCTCGACGAGGTCTTTTTAATCAGCTTCTTAGGGTTTGCAATGTTTTAGTCAGCTTTAGGCATAGAACTTCTTTAGATGGTAGATGTTCCAACGTCTTAGGAGTTTTATTCCTTCGAGATCAGCAAGCTTATGGCTCCCTCCTGTATGGACTTCTTGGCCAATTTAAGGTCCTTCCCAACTTTCTTGCAGCTTGGTCGGTTGACCCTGTTTGCCAATGTTTGACCTTTTGAGGACCATTTCTCCAACTATGAAATGTCTTGTTTTCACTCTTTTGTTGAAAAATTTTGTCACCTGCCTTTTGTAAGTTCTATCCACTTCCATTGCTTTGTTTGTGACCTCTTCAAGGAGGTCGAGGTCTGCCCTTCTCTCCCCCTCGTTTAAGATTGAATTGTATTCAGTCTGTCTTAGAGACCTCATGCCAACCTCGACCGGCATCATTGCTTCTGGGCCAAAGCACAATTTGAGTGGCGTTTCTCCAGTAGCTTTCCTAGGCGTTGTTTTGTTTGCCCATAGAATGCTTGGAATCTCATCTAGCCAAGTAGTTTTGCGACCTTCTTTCTGGTGCTCGGTAAGTCTTTTCTTGAGTCCTTCCAGGATAGTCTTGTTTGTGGCCTCAGCAAGTCCATTAGCCTGGGGATGAGCTCCAGAGGTCAACCTCTGTTCAATGTTCAGGTTTTCACAAAATGTTTTGAATACGTTGCTAATGGACTGCCTGCCGTTGTTTGATATTATTGCTCGAGGTATCTCGAACCTGCATACAATGTTTCTTTAGACAAAGGATTGAACTTTTGGTGATGAGATGGTAGCCATTGGTTCTGTTTCAACCCATATGGTGTAGTATTCCACCCAACTATTAGGAACTGAACACCCCCAGTCCTTTCGGGAAGGGTCCTAGTATGTCAATGCCCTAAATATCAAATGGTACTGACGTATTGATGGATTGGTACCTTGTTGGCAACACATGTGATTTGTTCTCGTGGAACTGGCAACTCATGCATTTCTGTATGTTTTTCTCAATGCCTGAAACCATTCTTAGCGACAATCTTTGGGCCTATGTGTGATCCACATATTCCACTGTGTACCTCCTCAATTTACATATTGTCCCTCTCCTTGGCTTAGACATTTGAGTAATGGCCAAGTATATGACCTCCTATATACCTCATCATCTCCTATTAGGACATAGCGAGGTGCCCATCTTCGCACTTGGCGAGCTTCTTTTAGGTTTTGTGGAACCTATAGATTTAATATCTCCAATCTGCTTGATCCTCTATAACTAAGCTCTTGTTTTGGCTTATGCTTGGAGAGTTCAACTGTTCCACCAGTCTATACATTGATCCTGACTATATCTCGATAGACTTTGGATAGTGCATCTACTTCTGCAATTTGGTCTCTTTGTATGTGCTCTATGAGAAAGTGCTCAAGCTTGGAGGTTATATCCCTTACTTGTTTGAGATATTTGATCATGTTGTCCTCTCTGGCTTCGTATTCTCTAGCGACCTGGCTGGCTATGACCTGCGAATCTGTTCTAATGTGCAATTTCTACACTTTGAGAGCTCGTATGAGTCTTAGGCCTGTTATGAGAGCTTCAAATTCGGATTCATTATTCGAGGTTGGGAAGTTCTACTTCACAAAGTAGTTGATTCTCACTCCCTCAGGGCTAATCAGTACTACTGGAATTTTCTTTCTCCATTGTTTGTATACATTGTCCAGACGTTGCTTTCATAGGCACTTGAGAGCTCCAGTAGAGCCCTTGTGCATTCCTCTACGAAGTCTGCAAGAGCTTGAGCTTTGATAGCTTTTCTTGGCTCAAATTGAATTTGATATCCTGAGAGCTTGAGAGACCACTTCATCCTCCAGCCCGATTGCTCAGGCTTGGCTAGAGCTCGTTATAGTGGTAGGTTGGTTAAAACTCTTATCGGTTAAGCTTCAAAATATAGCTTGAATTTCCTCAAGGTAATGATAATGAAGTATAGGAACCTTTTGAGGTTCGAATATCTGGTTTCTGGACCTCTAAACAATCTACTGGCATAATACATAGGGAATTGTTGTCCTGACCTTTCTACCAACAACACTAAGCTGACTGCTTTCTCTATGGTAGTAAGGTACATTGAGATTTCCTCTCCTGACCTTGGAGAAACAAGTTGAGGATTCTACCCCAAGAACTCTTTCAAGTTGATGAACGTCGCTTGACAGTCCTCGATCCACCGGAAGTCCTTTGGCTTCTTTATTACATGGTAAAATTTTTCTCCCTTGTCTGTCATTTTGCTGATGAAATGCCCTAATTTTGAACCTCCTTGATGTTTCTGGGGGGTTCTATGTCCAGCAGAGCTTTTATCTTGTTTGGATTGGCATTAATGCCTCTTTCAGATTTCATAAATCCTAGAAATTTACCTGCTGAGACTCCAAAGGTGCATTTTTCTTGGTTGAGCTTCATGTGAGCAGCCTTCAGGGTCTGGAAAGTTTCCATGATATCATAGATGAAATCTTCAGAGGTCCTGGACTTTATCACTATGTCCTCCACGTAGACCTCTATGTTTCTCCCAAGTTGGTTTTTGAACACCTTATACATAGCTCACTGGAATTCTACACCTGGGTTCTTCAATCCGAACAACATCTTAGTGTAGTAGTAGGTCTCGACCTCAGTGATGAACGAGGTCTTTTCCATGTCTTCCACTGCCATTGGGATTTGGTGGTACCCTTTGTATACGTCCAGGAATCATAACCACTGATATCCAATTGTAGAATCCACCATCGGATCTATGCTTGGAAGTGGATAAGAGTGCTTCTGGCAAAATTTGTTAAGTGTGGTGAAGTCCACACACATTCTCCATGTCCCTTCTTTCTTTGGGAGTACAACTATGTTAGCTAGCCATTCAGGGTATACCACTTCTTTTAGAATCCCTACATTGAGAAGAGGTTGGACTTCTTGAGCTATGACTTCATTGCGCTTAGGGGTGAAGGTCCTCTTCTTCTGTTTTATTGTCCACTCCTTCAAGGTCACTAGGCTGCTAGGCAAAGTCCTTCAGATACTCTTGAAGGGAATCAACAAGTTTCCTTTTGACTTTGGGAAGCAATGACTCTCCAATTTTGATCTCTTTCTTAGGGAATTCTTGGTTGAGGAACACTTTTCTCCTCTACCAGCTACTTGAATATGAATATTGTCATTCTCTTTCGAGAGGTCAATGCAGTCCTCCTTCTTGAGCTCAGGCGAGCTTTCCTTGTTACTTTCAGTGGTAACATTTTGCAACAAGTTGTCTGTCCCTCTCTAGGACGATCTAAGTGTATCCAACTTGGATTTTCATGCTATAATTGAGTAGAGAAATTTCTGCTTTCAGTTCGATGACCCCACTTCTGCCTAGGATGGCATTGTAGGTTCCAGGGGTGTCGATCACCATCCAGTCCATGACCTTAGTGACCTCTTTGTCACTTGCATTAACTTTCGCTGGGACTCTGAGGATCCCATTAGCATAAGTCGTGCTGCTGTTGAAGCTAGTCAGAGATGTGTCTGACCTTATCAGTAAGCTCTTATCTATGCCCATCTGGTCGATGGCCTTCAGATGTAGGACATTCATAGTGCTTCCAATGTCCACCAGTATTTTGCGGACTAAGAAGTCTCCAATCTAGAGGGACATTGTCAAGGGTTTTAAATTTTCCCCTTGAGCTCGCTAGGACCTCCTTTCAATGGCATTTATTTAGAGCACAGGAGGTCACTAACTTTGAGGAGCTACTGGTGGTGGATTAGTAGGGACCGCGTTCCTAGCCAAGAACTCTTGCAAGTGACCTCTTTTCACCAACCACTCGATCTTTCACTTGAGGTCGAAGTAGTCTTCGGTGAGATGGCCATGGTCCTTGTGGTAGTGACAGAACTTGGCCAAGTCTTTTTTGGCCACAGGACTCTTGAAAGGCCTGGGTAGCTTCAGGAGTCCTCTTTTCTCCATGACTACCGGGATTTTTGCTCGTGACGTTTTGAGAGGGGTGGTCACGAGGTCGGGGATGGTCTTCCTCCTCTCTCCTGAGGTCATTCCTTTTGATTGAGGGTCTTTCCTATCCCTCTTATTTTTGTAGGTTCCTTGGATGCCCCTTGTTGTCTCTTTTAGTGGCTGAGGCAAAGCCAGGGATCTTCTTCTGGTCCGCTATCTCTTCAGCCTTTTTCAGTTTTTCAAGGAGCTTCTATAGCTTCTTGATGGTTTTTACTGGCTTTTTGGCTAGCCTGAGGGCTAAGTATCCCCTTGCAACCTTTATTTGAAGGCACTGATGTAAATGGCATCATTTTTCTGCTCGATCTCAATTGCCTTGTTGTTGAAGCGACGGTACTAGCAGAGGGGCCATCCCAAGCCTAAGAGCTGCAGGACCGAGTAGTGGTGGGGGGGCCCTCGACCTTTGCCAAGCCTTCTGTTCCTCCATGAGGGGGAGGTTGCAGGACCCAAGCCGTTATGAGTCATAGCAGAGGAGGATCGTGTCACAGGAATGCGGGGCCAGGTCGTGGTGTTGAATCACTTGCTGTGGCGAGGAGGACCCATGCTGCCACTCGCTGCAGAGCTGAGATGATGGCAATGTATGCGGAGCCCTTCCAAGGTCCCCAATTGAAATTTCCAGCTTTGACTCCGATCTATCCTCTTGGGAAGTTTTGTAATAGCTTTGGTACTATTGTCTATTTGTTTTTTCGAGTACTGAATACTTCGTAGGGTTTTGTTTGTGGCCTTATGCTTTATTTTTTCTGCACTTGATACAGTTCGATGGGTCTGTTTGTGGCACTCTGTTCCCTTCTTTGTCTTTTTATATTATTGCTCAGTATTTTTTACCTCTGCTTTGAGCAATGTTTCTGATGTTCATGCTTATAGTTTTTCAGCAATTGCATGCTTGCATAATTGAACTGCCTTTTCATTTAAGCAATTTATATTAACATAAGCGTAACAATTGCATAAACCTAGAAAGAACTTAGCTTTAATCTGCACTGAGCTCGTTGGAGCCACGGTTGAGGTTGTCGTTAAGAGTTTGGGGTCGCCATGTGGTCTCTCATATCCTAGATGACCTCTAGGCATAGAACTTTTTTAAGTGACAGACATTCCAAGGTGATGAAGATCAAGGAGCATACATGGTAGGGGAAAATTCATGGAAGATCTCATATGAAGATGCTTATGAAAGAAAGGAGGTTAGGTACAAGAGCTTGTATTTGAAATACAAGGTTGGAAGAACAAGAATGAAGAAAGACTTGTTGGAGATTGAAGATGATATTAACAATGATTGGGAGTTCTTGTATATGTTGGGATTTATGCCCAAAAAGACTATCATTTTCTGAGAAAGAGTGTAAAAGACTATAATCTTAATAAGTAATATTATACATATTAGTATAACATGTAATAAGGTTCAAATTGATTTAAATAGGTGATCTATATATTGGGACGTTCAGTATAGTTAGGTTTGGATCATCGGAAGTTTGAATCATAAGGAATTAGTTCTTGACCGATTAATGGAATTGGGCGTTCCATTGAATAAAGGTCATAACACATTAGTCTCCTTTAAATAGGGTGACTTACCTTCAGTCATTGGGTAGTGCCCCCGGATTATGTGTTAGGACATTTTGTATGTGTAGAACAGGACCATTCAGTGATTGTTCTCTAAAGGTACTATCAAAGAAGAGAGAACAAATATCACTGTTGCTATTGCGTGGACACGTCCCCATGACATGAGTATGGGTTGGTGGTCTGGCGAAGCTAGTTCCTTTCGCTTTGATATGTTATGAGTGAGATCACATTATGGAGATTAATAGCCTTGTCTATTAGGTACTTGGAGTTAGTTAAGACAGACTCATACAATAGGGTCTCTATGCCATTCATTTATGAGATGGGTTAATCGCCCCGTTGTATGTTGTTCTTAGTAGGAACACTGAACCCAAGGCCTCGGTAGTACAATTGTTATTGTATTGAATATTCTTCTAGTAAGTATTCTTATGCTTCAACGGTAATAGAACTAGATACTTGAGGATGGTAGATGCTATTGAGTAAGGTGATAGTATGCAAGACCTAAGCTCAATAGTGGGTATTACATAGAAAGATAAATGTGTCATTACACCCGTAGGTCAAAGACTAATGGTTGGGATTTATCTCAACAAACCGTTTGTTTCTACAGCAATGCATCATGGTATACCTCATCTTCTTATGCTGATAATAGAAGATGTTTAGAATAACTAAGCCAATCACAACTATGTAGTAAGGGTATTTTAGTCATTTTATAGAGCCATGAACATTGTGTCTTAAGGTCCATAATCTAGCCCTATTGAGAATGAATGATTTTATATCATTCTTAAATAGGAAATCGGAAAATGAATTAATTTTATTCTAGATAGCATTAGTAATTAATTGAGGATTTAATTAATCCTTGAAATTAATTATTTGGGTTTAAATAAAAATTAATTAGTTATGTTATTTAGTCTTATAATTAATTTGGACTTAAGTCCATAAGATTAAATATTATTGAGCTTGAATAAAATAACAAAGTGGATATTTAATTTTGTTAGTTTTATAATTAATTTGGACTTATGTCCATGAGATTGCTTATTTGATGAGCTAAGAATAAAAATAAATATTGGGCTTTAATTAAAGGGTCAAAATAATTTTGTTGGGTTCATGGTCCAATGAATAATTATTGGACCTTTAATTAAATAAATGGATTGTTGGGTTGTTGAGCTCTTGGCCCATAGAAAACTCATGTTTCTAATTCAGTAATTTAAAGGATTATTTATTAATCCTGTAATAACTAGAAGATAGGAAATTCTGAAACCTTAGAAAAATAAACAGATGCAATTTTTCTCTCTGTAGAAAAATTACAGAATGTCTGTTTTCTCTACTCCCCTAAAAAATTCTCCGATCCTCTATTTTCTTTTCTGTTCCCACAGACAGATAGGGAATAGATTAGAAGATGTTTTGCGTAGTAGAACAAGACGTCTAGATCTATTCCACATTACAGATCATGAAACTTCATCCAAGTATCGTTCTTATCTTTTTATGTAAGAATATTTTTTAAAAATCTTAGAACTAAAAATTCGTAAAAATTCGTGGATTTGAGATCTGATTCCCTTTAAGTGGATTTGAGATCTGATTCCCTTTAAGTGGTAGTATCAGAGTAGGTTCTCGTGAGCTGAGAGTCTGTAAATATTAATTTTATTTTTGATCATCATCCATTTTTTGTTTTATTAGAATTTCTGTTAAATCTTGAAATTAAGAGTTCTAGGAATTGTAATTTTTAATTTCTACTTATTTTATTAAAAAAAACACCTTCATCGGAAGTCGTCTGAACGTTTGTCGGAATGCGCTGTGAAACTTAATCTGCTGAAGGAGAATTGGTTTAGTCCGAGCAAATTCAACACACATATTCCAGCAGATTTGAAGAGATTTAGATACAAGAATCATCTGACTGTTGAGCGTCCATGGCAGTGTGGGACAGGCGATGGGCCGTCTTTCTCTAGGGCAATGGCAGTGGCACCAGTAGATCCGGCATTGCAGTGCAGTCAAAGCAGCATCCAAGCTGTTGTGGCTTGACCATGGTAGACCAGGCCGCAGTCCAGAAGTGCAGCAGTGGACCAGCGGCAAAGCAACCGGGACAAGCAAACCCAACAGATAGCACGAACCATGGGGCCGAATGTGCAAGTGTGGGTGGCCGATCGTCCGAGCAGCTTGATGCCATGGCACTCGGTTCAGCTAGGCCAGCAGATGCCCAGGCTGCCGCAGCGATGCCTCTCGACGTTGAGATGCTCCGGCCGATAGGGACGCCTTGGTGCCTACGGCAGGACTGGTTTGGGCTGCAAATTTCTTTGTTGATGGCAGTGGCGGTTAGGGATCCTAAGGAAGAAGATGAATCTCTAAAATTTGCAGACTTGGGCCTATATTTTTTTAAAATTAGCAGATTTGGGCCTTCAATTTTTTATTAGCCCACTTAGGAATTAGAGTCTTTTGGATCAATTGCTTTATGCATTTATTTATTATGCTTTTATATTTTTGTGAGATAGAAAAAGCATGAAATAAATTAGAAGCCACTCATAGGAAAATAAACAAGGTCAAATTTAATCAATTTGTTTGATTAATTGGTCACATAGGATTAAAACAAGAAAAAAATATGAATTTAATTTTTATGTTTTGTTTTATTTTTACTATGTGATGCATATCATTCCTATGGGAAACCTAGATTAGGAACATTTTTGAAAAATAATTATTTTGATTTGGTTATGATAACTAAGAAATCAAGAAAATAATTATAAGAGCGAAAAATTAAAATTCTTTAAATAGTAATGTGGTTATTTTGGAAATTAGAAATAGCCGAAATAATTTTATCTAAAGGTTTTTATCCTTGAATTAATATAATAAAATTATGGGCTATTATTTCTAAAAGTAATAACCTAGAATATAAACTATTAAAATCATTAATAAAATATAAGGTTTTATAAGATTGAAATAGCTCTAGAAAATATATTTGTTTAAAGTTATACTTTAAACATAGATATATAATTGAGTTATGTTTTCTTAAGAAATAAAACCAAGATTA
>JAOXNR010052603.1:0-16094 GCA_028571225.1 Parsonsia alboflavescens | reverse complement strand
TTGGACTGCTATTAAGAATATCCTTAGATATTTACGAAATACTAAGGATACATTCCTAATCTTTGGAGGTGATGAAGGGCTCATTGTAACAGGTTACATTGATGCTAATTTTCAAACCGACAAAGAAGATTTTCAATGGCTATCAAGTTTTGTGTTTTGCCTTAATGGTGGGGCTGTATGCTGGAAAAGTTCAAAGCAGGCAACAGTGGCTGATTCTACAACAGAAGCTGAGTATATTGCTACTTCTGAAGCAGCAAAAAAGGCAATTTGGATCAAGAAGTTCATCACAGACCTTGGGATGGTTCCTAGTATCGCTGATCCTGTGGAGCTTTATTGTAACAACAATAAAGCTATTGCATAGGCTGAGGAACCACGATCTGACTAGCGATCCAAACAAATACTTCGGCGATACCACTACATTCGTGAAATTATAGAGAGAGGAGATGTTAAGATATGCAAAATACCAACAGATGACAATGTCGCTGATCCTTTGATGAAACCTCCGACATAGCAGAGACATGATCCTCACACTAGATCTATGGGCATTAGATTCATGAGTGATTGGTCTTAGTGGAAGTGGGAGATTGTTGGATATGCCCTAAGACATATAATGATTTTACTTAGTTGGCACAACTTTGTATCATAATGCTATTTATATCATTATATAATTTACTTTTATATCCTCGTTTCATGAAATAAATTATGCAATGTCCTCAAAATAGTTTATTCTTAAAACGTCCTTAGTCAATGTTATTGTGATTAAGATATCAATTACAGGCTGAGACTAGTATGTGCTGAGTGATGACAATCGTCACAGATATGAGATATCAAATCATCACATAGGCACAGGTATTGTATTGTGTACTGGATTGGCGTGCCATGACATCACTTCATGGATTGTTATACAAGTGTCATGGGTGATTTAATTGTGATAATTATGTCTCATCTTTTAACTCGAGGTCATCAGAGATTCCTGCATGAAAGATTGCATGCTTTGATATTGTCAAACGTCACTCTTAACTGAGTGGACAAAAAAGGCATGTATTGAGTATGTCCTAATTTGTGTTGTGGAATGTTGAATGATCAAGATAAGATTTGTCCCTCTTATATAACAAGAGAGTGATGTCTAGCATTCTTGGTTGAGTGAGATTGTGAAATGCATGGTCATGCTCGAATAAGTAGATATAAGATATTTATCTTATTTGGTTTAATTAATCTACTTGGGGCAAAGAATTGTGATATTGAACTTTACAAGTATGACACCTTCCATGACTCGTGTTCAATTATTACTTCCTGGATAAAGAGATTAAGACATATTATTTTTTATCACGAAAGGTTTTGTTTTGTCACCGACAGTCTTGTTAATTGGATTGCAATAATATGTTGCTAGACAAAGCTTATTGTACATGATGTTAAATATTGTTTATGTTAAATGCCGATTTCATGAAGACCTATTGGGTCACACATTTAGAACGTATTGCTTAATGGATAGAATCTTGTTTGGGACCTAAACGTAATTAGCTAAAGTTGTTTAGACTAATTCACGAATAGGAATTGACCAAAATATAATTAAGAGTTAATTTTGTAACTGAATTGTATTTTCCCTGGTTCTTTATACGTAGGCAAATTTTCTCAGTCACACTCTGATAGGCCTCTCATTTTGAATTCAAATCAGAATTCAAAAATGAGATTGATTTTTCTAGAAGACTTCTTATCATGGAGTCTTCTAGGGTTTTTCAAAAGGACGAATCTCTTTTTCTATATAGAGTTCCCTTTTTTTTTCCTATCAGAGTGTCTGCGGGGATAAAAAAAACAGAGAGTTCAGAGAAACCAAAAAACAAGAAAATATATATTCATGATTGAAGCTAGCACCAATCGTGTTTATCCCATTGTTGTGTTCATGAGATGTTCAATGGAAGCAGACGTTCACGTGATGAAGTAGAGGCAAAGGTTGGAGACTTTTGCTGGTGACTATAAACAGATTCCAACGTTCATCTTCTATCTGAAAAAATTGAAAATGGTAATGTCTGTACCCTCTCTAGACTATCTCCCATCGATGTCTGGAGGAGGTCTGTTTGTAGCCTTCCCTTCACCTTCCACTCTCTGTCGAAGGTCATTCCTTATTTTTGAAGGTAGGGGTTAATCTGGTTGCATGCAATCCCATGGATCTGGAGGTAGTTGTGTTTCCCTCTGAGATGGGGCAAGAATACACCCCGTCAATATACAATCTCTGCTACCACCATGCATTCAAAGAGGTCGACCGGAATAGACACCTGCTTCCCCCTGATCTGTGTGGTTTGGGGTTGTTTCCATTGTCATTTTGGTTGGGGTGTCACTATCCTCCCCTTTCATGCTCAGGTGAATGGTGCACCTAGACTCTCCGAGATGGTCCAGATCGTGCTAGTCTCGATTGTTCTTGCTGGTTGATCTCCCTTGTATTATTATTTTCTTCCCTCGAGACTGGGTCCTTAGGCACTGCTTCTCTAGTGCACAATTGTGTTCTACCTAGTGGTCCACCATTTTGTGGTGGCTGCACACGCTTTGATTGTGTCATCACAATTCCATTTTTTTTTTTTTATGTGTATGGAAGAAAACTAGTCTTAGAATGTTCTCCCCACAGATGGTGCCAGAAGTGATGGAGCTTGGAAAAATTACGATGGCCCCAGAAATCACGACCAGAAGGGAAAAATTAGATCATCGGAGTGGGCTGTCACCCTGAGGATAGCTCCAATGGCTAAGTAGTTTTTCGAAAGGGTAATTTTGATGTATTTAGCTTAATCTGTAGTGAGAACCGTGTGGGATTCGATCATGTATACTGAATAATGAGTTACCTTGTTGGAGTGAATCTCAATTACGTGAAAGTAGGAAATTACGATAATAGTGAGATCATATCCAGCCAATTGCTCCTAGAATCGTGGAGTCTCCCTAAATTGGGATACCTTACCATTCACTTAGCGACATTTAAACCAATTTTGCAACCTTCCCGTGAACGTCGAAGGTCTCGACTATTCTCTTTAGAAGGTCACAATGAATGATTATAGGTTCATAGTATGTGTAAAGAGTCATAGACATTTAATCGTAGCATGGAAGATGTATGAGATGGATTGGAGCTCACCGGGTCAGAGGTTGTAGTCTCGTGAGAGCTCTCGTAAGCTCATTTAAGGGCAGTAGGAAGGAGGTCACTGCCCAACTTTCCTCTTAATTCACAATTAAGATTTTTACATATCCAAATCGGCACTTGGGTCCTTTTGGATTCGGTTATCTGGGTTGTACTCGCTTCTCCCGTCATTATTGTTATCAATTATTTCCTACAGATTTAATTTAAATTTAATCTATATATTTTACGATTCATTGTTCTTTTAAAGTTTTTATATATTTTTTTCTAAAACATTTTTGTATTCTTCTTAAAAGATAAATTTTTTCTTCTTAGATAATTTTTCATTACTTATATGATTATAATTTATTTTTTAAGTAATTTAAGTCATTTACTCATTAAAAATCTTCTTACTAGGTTATTAAAAGTCTTCTTCTTTAAGTCATTTAATCAGCATAGGCTCCCATAAAGATTAATCTCTCCTTTTTAGATAAATTTATTTAATTATATGTTTATATTTTTGATGGGCGATGGAGCTCGAAAATAGCCTCCGGGTCAACTCGAACCGTGATGACGTCTATAACTACAACCTGAGGAGAAAAGGATTAGGTCACCGGAGTGGGCTGTCGCCCAAGGAATAGCTCCAATGCCTGATTCAGTATTCTGAAAGAGTAATCTTAAGTAAATTATCTCAATATATTGTGTCTTGTCCTTGGATTGTGTGTGATTCGATAATATATACCAAATAAAGTAAGTTACCTCGTTGATCAGGGGAGGTCGTGACAAGTGATTATAGGTTCATAGAGTGTGTTATGAGTTGTGCACATTTAGTCGTGGCATGGAAGATGTGTGAGACGAACTGGAGCTCATCGGATCAAAGGTCGTGGTCCAATGAGACCTCTTCTGAGCTCATTTTGGAGGTCGGTGACCTGGGAGGTTAGTGGTTGCTACCCACCTTTCCTCAAGACTTGTGAGTCAAACTTTCAGGTACTAGGTTGGGGTTTGAGCCCATATGGGTTGTTTTATTTGGGTTGTGCCCATTTCTTCCATCATTACCCATTTTAGGCCTAGCGAGCTTGAAGGCTGTGGCGCCTAAATTACCATCTTTAAGTTGCGACCTCTAAAAGGTCATGTGCCTAATCAGTTTTAGCAATTGCATCAGTTTCTAGAGTGGCAGATCCTTTTCAGCAACCCAAAGGACTCCTTCTCATATAAATTAGGAGGCTTTTGAAGATTTCAGGATTTACGAAAAATCTTCTCTTGCTCAAATGATTCTCTTTCTTCAACATCATCTGCTTTCTTCCCTAATTCCTTTCTTTCCTCTGCCCGACCAGTAACTCAGGTTTAGAACACCTTCTTTCTTAATCTTCCAGGAATTAATGAGCGAGTTCTCTTATCTGTACCCTTTACCGTTTTAGAAAAAATTTCATCTTCTTTCAAAAAAAAAAAATGTCTTCTATGTCTTTCCTCGAGTCTTCTTCCTTGGTCAGATCATCTACGTCTATCACTCCTTCTCTCCGTTTCGGAGAGGTTACTAGGCCTTTTGTCCCCACAAACGCAGAGAATGGGGTATTTTATTTGCTTCCGATCACTTCTAAGGGTCCCTGAGTGACCAGTAAAGTTTATCACCCTTTCAAATTAGAGGTCTTTTCTATGTCCTCTTTCTTAGGTCCCTCTAAGATTTTTAAAATCAGTGGGGAGAGGGGTTTAAATAGGGAGTATATAGTTGTTGCTAGAGCGGCTGAACACCCTAATAGTCATCGTGATGGACAGATAGTCCTTCACTTAACCAACCTCAGAGGAGGCATTCTTCTACCATATTTACACCCTCTGTTTTTTTACGTCGTCCATTTTTGGAATTTCCCTATAGCACAGCTTGTTCCCAACGTTGTGTGGACAATAATCGGGTTCATTACAACCTACCATCTCTACCTAGTTCTAGTTTCTCTGGAGCTCTTTAGATGTCTCTTCAAGGTCGGTGTCTCCTCAGCACCCCATAAGACCAATGTAGGATACCTCCAGTTTAACAATAGATACAAGCCGGCAGGTCCCTTCCCATCTTCCGATGGGCATTGGAAGGATTCTTTCTATTTCTCCAAACTTCCCAATGATATGGTCCAGTTCGAGCCCTACCCGGACTGGAATATGAATAAGACCTTCTATAATGGTCTCCCTACCCTGACTAGAGACTAGAAGAGGGATAGAACTTTTTTCATTAACCTGGCTTGCTCTAATGTTGAGAAGGTAGGATATACATAGTTGGTCTGGCTTGTCACCTTTCATCGTTCTATTGGATTGGGGAGTCCTATAGACTGTGGCCTCCCTTCCCTTAGGAGAGCTATGGGAGTTCTTCTCACCGGTAGGGAGTTTTTCCTTTTTCTCTTTTTTTAGTAAGTCTTCTTTAATTTATCAGCACACTAATGCCTCTTTTTTTTTTTGTTTCAGTAGAGATGAGGACCGCATGGCTCTTGAAGTCCACTACTAGTTCTCAACAAGGTCAGCCAGAGGGGTCGTTGGCTCCTCGAGCTCCAACCGATGGCCTTGGTGATACTGTCAGCTCCTCCTCTGCCACTCTTATCGCTGTTACTGCTAACCGACCTTTGGGGGATCTTCCTTCAAGATTCCTATTCACTAGACTCGGAGCAAAAAGACTGCTATGGTTGACCAAGCTCGAACCACTCTCAAGAGGAGTGCTGAGGCTAATGCCTTGTGGGTTGCCGAGAGGTCCACAACAATAGTTATTTCATCTTCTTCCCCTTCCTCCCAGTCTACACCTCCCAAAAAGAGGCCTCCCTCAAGCTCTTCTGGGAAGGGAAAGGTCCCGACTACCTCGAAACTGGTGCTAGAGTTCAGTAGCTGTGCAGTCGAAGAGGTCGTTGAGATGCTGAAAAGGTTGGGGAATCTATCCCTAGCCTCTCACACTGATGAGGGGACCATAAGATGGATCCCCGACCTTGCCATGGAGTCTTCAAACTCCTTGTTCCAATGGCCACACTCCTAGTCCCTCCTGATGGAGTGTGGGCCTCCAGTTGACTGGGACATCTACCGGCAGCTCATAGACATTGAGCTGGATCGATACACAGCTTCTCTCAAAACTATAACGAGTTTCCTTAATTTCTGCATCTTTTGTAGTTACTTCTGTATCAAATTTTCTAGAGCATTAACTTTTATTTCCTTTCTTCTTTTTGCAGAACCATGTCTTCTTAGGCAAGCAACTGAGGAGGCAGATGGATAGGGTGAAAAAGGATCAGGAGTTCTCCACCCTGATCTCCGAGCTCCAGGACTAGAGGGCTCATCTTGGAAGAGAATGTAGAGCTTGCTGCCTCCGTTGAGAGGGCCAATGACTCCTATACAATCGTGTAAAACCTTCCGGAGGAGTGCAAAAAGAATATAAGTAAGGCCAAAGTTGAGAATCTGGCAATGTCTTCAGCAATTGGAGAAGCTATCCCAGAAAACGACCAGCTGCTCGAGCTTGGCAACAAGTAGAGGGATCGCATCCATGAGCTCAAGGCCCAGCTAGGGGACCTTCAGGCCCTATGCGATGAGGATGGCAGCCTGTCCCTAACCAAGCTCGAGGGGAACCTAACTTTTCGAGATTTTGTGGAGTCCGTCGTTCGTCCATAGCTCTACGAACTCTATGTTGACATTATTAACAAGTTTCGTGAACTCAATGGGGACTTAAAGACTGATTTGGATGTCCACAAGTTGCTATACCATCCAGATGCTGCAACTCCTCTCCCTTAGGAGAAATAAGATCTTGTTTTGACCTCACAGGAAGAGGTCACTGTTGTTGAGGCCTTGGCCCAAGTCAACCAAGTTAGTGAGGGTCCCTCTGAGAAAGGGAAAGAGCCCATGGGTGAGTCCGCTGGAGCTAAGACCACTGAAAGGGTAGTCCATGACTTGCCTCCAAAGGCATATGCTCGACCTGAAGTTACAGTTATCCATGGCTATGGAGATTTAATTACACATGATCAATTTCATCCCTAACTTGTTGATTTCGATGAGGTACTTGATCTCTCTTGAGCTATTCGTCTATCTTTGGATAGACCTCCCTCTGAAAATATTGCTGATTACCTTGCATTTCCCTCACATGCCCCTGGAAAAGAGAAAGTTGTGGACGAGAAGGCATTGCCAAGCTCGCTAGAGCCCCAAAGAAAGGATGACGAAGACAACTGAATTTGTAATAGAATAGGATTTTTCTTAGACTTTCTTCTTCATATTTGTAATGTTCAAATCTTGGCTTTCTGAGCTCATACTTCTGCAACTTGTACCGAATACTTTTTCTGAGAGGTTTATTTGTTGCCTCTTTCTTTATATCAACTAATTTTCTCCAAGTGTCTTGTTTTTAGTTCAACACTTAGAACTTACATAATAATCTGAACTGACTTTGAAGCTCAAGCAAATAAGAAGAAATAAGATCTCAATAAGCTTTGCAAACTTAACTTTTATATAAGCCTCTGAAGTTTGATATGCATTTACACTGACAAAGTCTGAAAGAGGTCATTAAGGTTGAATCCCTATTCAACGAGCTCCCTTTAGACAATTTCCCGAGTTGTATAACGAGCTTGCACGGTCTGGAAATTCTTAGGAAACCATAAGCATAGAATTTCTTTTGATGGCAAACATTCCAAGGTCTTAGGAGTTGTCTTCCTTTAAGATCAATTATAGCTTCCTCCTTTGTGAACTTTTTGGATTATGTAAGGTCCTTCTCAACTTTCTTGTAGTTTTGTCAGTGGTCCCTATTCAATAACATCCTACCTCTTTAGGACCATTTCTCCATTGCGAAATGCTTTTCTTTCACCTTTTGGTTGAAAAAATTTGTGACTTGCCTTTTATATCTTTTGTCAGCTTCCAAAGCTTTATTTCTAACTTCTTCAAGGAGCTCGAGGTTTGCCTTTTTCTCCCCCTCGTTTAAGATTGAATTGTATTCAGTCAATCTCAAGGACTTCATTCCAACCTCGGCCAGCATTACGGCTTCTGCATCAAAGCAAAGATTGAATAGTATTTCTCTTTTAGCTTTCCCAGGTGTGGTTTTGTATGCCCATAGGATGCTTGGAATTTCTTCTGGCCAAGAAGGTTTGCGGCCTTCTTTCTCGAGCTCGGTGAGTCTTCTCTTGAGACCTTCCAGAATGGTTCTGTTTGCGACCTTAGCCAGTCTGTTCGCGTAGGGATAGGCTACAGAGTATAAATGTATTTATAAAGATTATAGTCTTTCACACATTATCTCAGAATATGATAGTCTTTTATGGCATAAATCCCAGCAAATCATGCAATTTAAAGTGAAAAATAAACACATTATACTTTTTATATTATCTTAGGTTATAGCTGTTCCTCCCCCACTATGATTAATAATATGGTGGCTTAGCATATTGATCTATACAACAAATGCACCAATATCCAATTCTGAGAAAATGCAACAAAACTACGTAGGCAAGTTAGTTCTTTTCTAAATTGAGTGTTTAACCATTACTTACTAAAATCTTTTAATTGATCAATCTAGAAAAGTTCCAACGTAGGCTGACCACTAAGACATGATAAACTATGGATAATCTAGTGCTAATGCCTCCACGAATGGTCAGTGAATGCTATCATGAAGGAAAGTATATCTAAACATAACACTAATTCAAATAAATAAATAAAAAAAAATCAAAACTATGATTGAAGGGGCAAGATAATTGATTGCTTGAGACGCTATTCTCTTTTCAATGAATGAACTAATGGTGTGTAGAATAAGTGAATAGATGAAAATACCCCTAGTGAAATATTATAATATTATTAAATGGTCAAATTGTAGGATTCGAGTAAAAATTAAGGACAATAACCACAATCCAAATATATTTAGAGGATCATAACCATAATTCATAAATATCTGAAGGACAAAAAAAGTTTAAGAAAACCTTTCATAACCACAATCTATAAATATGTTAAGAACTTAAAAAAGTTTAGAAAAACCTTCAGAGACCATATATACCCAAACAAAATATTTTAAGACGAAACTCACCAATTTTTTAAAGAAATTTGGTCGTATAAGGGATTTCTACCACATTAGGGAAATCTTGGCGTGCATGCAATGAGGTTATATATCCTATATTATCTTTGCGTGCATGCAATAAACTGAAATTAAGATTTATTAATTTAAATTAATATATTCACTCAAAATAATTATCTTGTCCAAAATTTGCTGTTGTAATATACCAAAATAATTTATCCAAAATAAAGATTAATAATAATAATAATAATAATAACCTGTTTGCTTGACGAAATGCCATATACAAGTATTTATCTATATCATATATAAATAAGGCAAAAAGTTCTTAGGCGGGTATTGGAAAACCAATTAAATTAGAATTGACAGGGAAAAGATTGGAAAATGCTTCAAATATTTATCCAACATAAATTTCACAAAAGAATAAAATTTATTTCAAATTGAGAGTCTCGATACTCACCGTATAAATTTCAACGGATTGGCTTCCTCCCAATCACCTTAAATTCCTAATCGCAAAATTCAAAAACTTAATTAGAGAAATCGATTTTTTAAATAAAAAGGGAAATCAATCTCGAGACTAAAAGAGCTCTTACCAAACGTTCAATTTTGGCAAGACTCAAGTCTGGTTCTTACCTGCCTCATCTCTCTGTTCTTCCCCTAAGTCAACTCGGATGTTTTCACATGCACTCAATTTGACTAGCAAGATTTTAATATTATCCAAATTTTGTATAACATTTTATAATTTATCCAACTCAAAAACTAACTTTTCATTCTATATCCATTTTGACTTTTTCCCTTAAAAAAAAAAAAATTGAAGATTAGGTTTTTTTTTTTTAAGGGAAAAAGTCAAAATGGATATAGAAATCTTCAATTTTTTTTTTATCATGTAGTTACTATACCATTGCAATTGCTCTAAAACCGAATTGAAGACCATACAACTACTGCATCATTGATGAAGTTTCCTTGTTGAAAGTTGAATTTGAAACGAACTCATTCTCCCTGTTGAAGAAAAAAACCAATCGGTAGTTGGGTTTGATTTTGGGAGAGGAGTTGGTTTTTTTCTTGACAAGATCAAGCTCGAGTTGTTCAGTTTGAGTTTAGTTTGTTTTTCTTTTTTGCTATTATGGTGTTTGATGGTTGTGTTTTGATTCCTAAGTGTCTCTTTGCTTGTCATCTATCTCGTGTTGTTTGTTTGATATAAGGAATGAAAGAAAGAAAGTTGCTTGTGTTGTGTGTTTGAAATTTCGGCCAACCTTCGGGAGGTCTAGCCTACCTTCGGAGAGTAGACAACGACCTTCGGTAGTAGAGGCCGACCTTCAAGCCTAGTTTTTTTAATTATGATTTTTTATTGTTCAACCGACCTTCCAGTTAATCATTTCGACCTTCAGATGATTATATCAACCTTGAGTATTTTTTTTTTTTTAAAGTTCAATAGACCATCCAGAAGGTCAATTAGACCTTCGAAGGGATTATATCGACCTTCCATATAGTCATCTCGACCCTCAAGAATTTTTTTTCGGTCATTTTTTTCTTTCAAAACCTATGTAGACCCTTTTCTCTCTATTTTTTTTTTAATTAAAATATTTCTCCCTCTTTTTTTTTTTCTAGTATTGCTTGTACATTTTTCTGAATATATTTTTCTTTGGATTGATGCAGAAATGGCTTTAATCAAAATTATTCTTCACGATGGCTCTCTAAGTGGAAGGGCTTGTCCAGTAGTCATACCAAACGACATCAATTATGAAAATTTTAGGAGAACTATGGCAAGCTGCATGAAGATTGATTTAAATCAATTCGATGTAAAACTTGCATTTGCAGCCAGATTATCAGATGGAAGTACTAAATTATTAGAAATTGAAGATATATACTGGATCATGTATTTGATGGGTGGAAGCTGATCCTAAAATGGTGATCGTTAACAAAAATTGAAAGATTACATCTGTATGGTGGTGATCATGCAATGGATGATTTTGTTAATGCATATGAAAGGAATCCGATTGGGACATTCCCACCAGTAAACGATGAACTTAGGCCACCCGGAAATATTCGCATTGATGCTAATGATGATGATGATGATTATGAAGAAGAATATATCAGCAGTGTTAATGATGATGTCCCTATGGGCTTCGACGATGGAGTCAGACATATAGTTCCTTTTGAGCAATTTATACTGGATTCACTGAGATGGACTTGGGTGATGATGAAACCATTCTACTTGTGGGTTCGATAGGGAAGCATTCAATTTTTAACAGTAACAATGAATTGATGACAGCAATCGGTCAATATTCACTCGAGAATCGATTTTCCTATCACGTGGTACGCTCGGATAAGGCAAGATTTGAGGTGCGATGCAAGAATCAAAAAGATTCCTCGTCCATGACAAGTGCATAGTGTAGAGCTGGATGCCAGATATGAGTGATTCATAAGTTTGTCCCGAGTCACACTTGCATTCAAACTATACAATAAAGCCAAAACAAACATGTACGTGCATCAACAATTGGTTGTTTGTATGCTGGTAAAATCGTCAGCGCAAATCGCACACCCAAAAATGTGATTCAAGACATGCGGGAGAATTATGGTGTGAAGTTAGGATACACCAAAGCCTAGAGATCTTTGCAGCATGCAAAGGACATTGCTTATGGAACTCTACAGGACTCACTTAGATAGCTTCCATTGTACTTCTACCTCTTGGAGTCTACAATGCCCGGCTCAGTGACCAGCATAGCATTGCCTAATGAGCATTTTGTGAGGTCATTTTGTGCTCTTGGTCCTTTGATCGAGGATTTCAAGTACCTGAAACCCGTCATTATCCTAGATGCAACACACTTGAAAGGTGCACACAAGGGTAAAATTTACATAGCTATTTGTGTGGATGGAAACGGACAAACTTTTCCACTTGCATTTGGATTCGGTGAAGAGGAGGGCAATGATTTATGGAAGTGGTTCTTAAGAAGACTAAGAACTGCATACGGATCACCCAATGATTTGGTAATTGTATCCAATTGACACAAAGGCATACTACATGCAGTGAGAAAAGTGTATCCCGAGGTTCCACATGCCTTTTTTTTCGACATTTGAAGGAAAACTTAAAGACAAATTGCAGAGATCCTCGTGTTGCAGTGATTTTCAAAAGTGCTGCATATGTCTATGATAAGCACAAATGCAATCACCACTTTATGGAGATTCAACATATACACCCTAGGGTTCATCGGTAGTTAGATGTTGAGGTAGGGCAATCGGGTTGTTCACGTGCTTACTATCCGAAGAATCGATACAACCAAATGACAAGCAATCTTGTGGAGTAATTCGATGAAGCGATCACGAAAGTTCAGAAATTGTCAATTACATCCGCTCACGAGTTTTATAAGGGTATGTGTCAGAGTTGGTTCAATAAACGTTGAGAAGCAGCCACTACAATGTCTGATATTATTACCAAACGTGCTATAGAATGTATTAAGCAGGAAGCTGAGAAGGTTGACCAACAAAGGCTGCGTAGTACATCCATTCGAGCTAAATAGAAGTATGTCGTCAGTAATCCCCCACGAGAAGCAAATGCTATTGTGGATATGATTTGGAGGACTCGTGGATGTCGGAGATGGGAACCAGAAGGAATTTCGTGTAAACATGCCATTGTTGTTGCCAGGTATTGAAAAACCTTCGAATAATTTAAACAGACATTCCAGACAACCGAACCGACCTTACAAGACTCCGAGTAGACCTTCCGTAAGGTAGGTTCAACCTCTCGAATCTTCACTATTGTTTAGAAAATAGATTTAAAATCATAATTCCAATATGTTTCTTCTCATCTTTAATTCGTTATCGGGAAATTAGAGCTCACTACTATTCTCTGTGCCGTGAAAATTCATTTGACACAGAAATATTGAGAAAGGCATATGCACCTTCGATACAACCTGTTCCGTCGTCTTTGAATTTTAATAGAATTGCAGGTTTGCAAGATGTGGTTGTCAATGCATCGTTTGCAAAAAGGGAGGTAGGAAGACCACAAGAAGGTCGGTTTCTCTCTCGAAATGAACAATATCGATGGAAGAAAGCTTGTGTGATATGCAAAAGAAAAGGACACAATAGTCAAACTTGTCTGAATACAACCATAGAAGCCCCACCACCTGAAGTAAAGGTTCCATTATCACTTGATCATGCTCAAGAAAGGCACCCATCTAATCCAATATCTACCCAACAATCTCAGGTTTCTGAACAAACGTTGGAGGCGACGGTTGAAGCGAGAGTGTTTGTTAATCTTAATGTACGTGTCGTCCATGAGAGTGTGGATTTTTTTGAAAGTGATGTTGGTGTTGAGAAGATTCATGACTTGTAATCGTTTTTCATATTCTTACTAGTTTGCAATATTTTCAATTATCCTACCACTTGATTTTTATTTTTCTTGGCCATATTTCTTCTTCTTCTTCTGAAGTCATGGAAGTGGGAATAAAAATTAGGATAAACAACTGGGGAGGTAAGAAGTGGGTTTGCAAAAGGGAAACTAGATTTCCTCGTTTGAACCGGTGAAAGGTCACAATTATCTGTCAAAGTTCATATTAATCGTCACTTGTAGTTTTTTTCATATTTTTAGTTAAATAATATAAGTAAAATAGCTAATATAATTCATTTTGATTTACATAATTTATACACTGTCCAAAATACATATACATATATATATATATATATATATATATATATATATATATATACATGATACAATCCAAAAAACCACTGGGACTAGAAATCTAGGCCTTGCTGCTATACTCAAACATGATCGAAGTCATCTCGTCCCTAATGTGCTGGGGTGCATCTGGAATATCGTCTTGTGATGGCATCGTCCAAACATACCCCCTCGGCAGCTGCTCCATGTAATGTGCAAAGTAGGCGGCATAGCTAGTCAAATCAAGCTGAGTCAGGAGGGCTTTAATGGCAAAAAACTCGTAATAGAACTTGGCAGGTGGAGAAGCAGCAACTCCCATCGTCAAATAATAGCCGGCTTGTACTAGAACGTGCGGCAACATCCTACAGACCGGCTCCATCAGCTCTATCCTATATACCCTCATCACTTTATCCTATGCTGGTCTCGGATCATATAGAGTGACCTTCGCCCCCTTCCGCGAGATCCGTAGGAGTACCTAGTGATTCTTGTGGCAACATGGCATCAAAACCTAAAAATACATCAAAAATATTAAATTATTTAATAGAAAATGTAACTTAAAATAATAACTTAAATAATAACTATGTTTATTACATCATTACCCTACCATTAGGAGACCTCAATATTATCTCCAACTCTATTTACCTGGCCGATGAACCGTCGTCAAAATTGTGCATCTCAAGCTTAACTCTAGCTGAGGTAGAAACAAAAGCAAAATGGACCATACTTCGCAAATTGGAACATTTATCTTTAATCAATTTTTAATTAAGTAGAACAATTGATAAAAATTAAGTTTATACTTACGTAGAGAAAAGGCAGGACAATGGCGAACCTCTACGCCATAGGGAAGGCCTCCAGATGCACAGCAGCTGCCAGTCAAAGCCCTTTGATGAATTGATCGACATGAGGATCCTCCAACTCCTGTGTGCAATCTTGAAGGATCCTCAAAAACTTCCCGTCAAATGAGGGGGTAATTAAGAGGATTACCCCCATTAAGCGGCTGCCACATAGGAACTACAATTGTTAGGAAATATAAATAATAACTCTAACTTACTAAACAAAACACAATAACTTAATTATGAAAAGAAAGCTGTATTATATTAACAGAATTAATGTAAATACCTCTCTGATTCCCTAGAAGAGCAGAAAGTATCCAAATGGTTTCGGGTATCGAGACTGTCCACTAGAAATACCATGGAGTGCCACCCTTGGGCATCCCTACCAAACCTACATCTCTCCCTTTTGGAGCCCCACAATGTATATGGTGACAGGGGTCCATGAACGGTGACATGAGGCTTGTAGCAGGGATCTTGCTCTGAATAGCATGTCCTCCCTCTTGAAATAATTTAAAATCCAATTATTAGAATGTAAAAAATGTAAATTAAAAACACTTGAACAAGACATGTAAATATGAAATAAAAAAATACTAATTAACTTAGCTAATTATGTCATGTCACACCTAAACAACAGGGGATACAACAGTACTAGATGGAGCGGGTGTAACCTGAGGCAACCGCCTCCTACTTTTACTTAAAATAAATTAACTAACTACGAGGATCAGTATACATATAAAATATTCAAAAACAGAGAGACATAGAAACTAACCTGGTCAGTATCCCAGACCTCGACTGGAGCAGGTGGATCTGCCACCTCCCTCTCACTAACATCTCCCTTCGTCTAGTAGGTACAAAAAATTAACCATTCATAATATAACTAATTATGAAAATTTACTTAAATATTATCCATTAAAAGATAGAACTTTTACTTAAATCTGAACTAACCTGGGTGGTAGAGTCGACCACAACGGGAGGAGGTGGATCTGCATCCGGATACCAACCACTGGTCATCTACTCCTACTAGTTTCAAAGAAAATAAATACGGTTACAACATAATCAATAGCTAATGCTCGATTTAACTAATTCAGATTGTACAAGGTATACTAACCAGATGTGTACGAGGAGATGTCTGACCACCCTTCCCCGAGGCTCTGCCGATGCTCTTGTTGGATATGCCCTAAGAACATATGATGATTTTACTTAGTTAGCATAACTTTGTATCGTGATACTATTTATATCATTATATAATTACTTTTATATCAACGTTTCGTTAAATAAATTATATAATGTCCTTAGAATAGTCTATTTCTATTCTTAAAACATCAATAGTCAAGTGTTATTGAGATTAGGATATCAATCACACGTTGAGACAAGTATGTGCTGATTGATGACAGCCGTCATGGATATGAGATATCAAATCATCACATAGGTACACAGAGTATCGTGCACTGGATTGACCCGCCATGAAATCATTTCATGGATTGTTATATGAGTGTCATGAGTGATTTCGTTGTGATAATTATG